>JASCQY010000078.1:10977889-10994769 GCA_030264315.1 Sardinella tawilis | reverse complement strand
CTCTCTCTCTCTCTCTCTCTCTCTCTCTCTCTCTCTCTCTCTCTCTCTCTCTCTCTCTCTCTCTCTCTATTTCTCTCAGTCTCGGATGGGCTACGCTGCCTTACTGATGGCCACCCTGCACACGCTGCTGTTTGGCTGGGACCGAGCCTTCATCCCGTCGCTGTACCACTTCTACCTGCCGCCCACCTTCATGCTGGCGCTGGTGCTGCCGTGCGCGGTGCTGCTGGGCCGGCTGGCGCTCATGGTGCCCTGCGTGGCGTACCGGCTGGCCCGCATCCGCCGCGGCTGGGAGAGGGAGCGCGGCATCCGCTTCCAGCTACCCGAGGAGAACCAGAACGGAATCGAGAACATCAGTGACGTCTGAGACCCGGTGTGTGTGTGTGTGTGTGTGTGCCTGAGAGTGTGTCTGATGCACACCTATGCACATCTGGGATTACATTCACTCAAAAACCCACAGTACTTGTGCAGTATTCTGTACATGGGTGTGCGAGACAAAACCATGCACATCATCACTGAGTATGGACACACACACACACACACACTCACACACGTCTGCATGCATGCGTAAAGTATGATGCAGCACAAACAGGCGCACTCAAAAGACACTTGTATACATATCCAAGAGAGGGAAGTAAAACTGGACATTGGTGTACAGTAGGTCATTCTGTAAAGTGGTGAAAAATGTTACAGTACATAGAGTTTTATACAGCAGGGTTGAGTCATTTTTTTTTATTCCGAGGTACTGGTATTTTCATATCCTCTGCAGGGCACTGTTCCTGCAGGGGCTTGGTCAGTCACTTCCTGTTTTTGTCCAAGCCCCAGACGTTCACAAATAGCCCTCTTGTGGTGTCTGCTGATGTTATTCTAGCTGCTGAAGGAGGAATTTTCCAGAATGGTAAAATCTACCGTTGGACAGTGAGAATGAAAATTCATTAGGGTATTTAAGTGTAAACATTGCATTCGGGACATCGAATCGCACAGCGTCTCAGTCTAGACCTGACACACAGCACAGCAAGTCAACCCATTTAATTAGGCACTTTGGACACTCCCCTCCTGTGAATTTCCAGGAGGATGTCGCACACTTAGGGTTGTTGAGCAGCCACATGCAGCACAGTCCTTATAAGCCTTTGCTCTAAACCTGAAATTTGACGGCAACCCATAATAATCCAAAGAGGCAACCATGGAATCATATGCCCGTTATAACAGGTTTTATAAACCGAGATTCACTCATTCTGTCTTTTTTTTTCAAAGTACATTTTTGGGCAAAGTTGAATTATCCAAAGCACTCTTCAAAAAATGTTAAAAAAAGCTTTAATAAATAGGTTTGATCACATTAGATCACGTTAAAAATGCCAACATGTTTCTGTTACATTTTTGGGCATTTTGTCAAAGTTATTTGAATAGGTTATCATTGTTCTCGACATTGTTCTCAATATCTCTGTGTCTCGATACCACTGCGATTTGGGCCACGTGGCCCTGCTCGCCATCACACAGGCACGTGGTGGCCCTCCAGCCGTGCCAGTAGCCGGGGCGAGACGAGCCCACGATTGGTCGTGCGGTCCTCCTGGGGTTATTCCAGGGCTGCAGCATGGCGTGAGAGCGTCAGCCATCAGCACGGGGCCCAGGCTGAGTATCTCCACTCTACAGGGGCAAGTTTGGAACCAGCATCTCTGCCCTGGTGGCCTGGCACCGCGACCACAGCTGTCTGTTCCCATCGCTCCGAGTGAGAGGTCAGCAACAGCGGCTTGACTTTGCTGAGGGGAGAGAGACTGTACCAGGGCGGGCAATATGGTTGCACGCCTCAGACACATAATGCAGCGTAGAATGGCACAGTTTTGTCTTTAAAAGCCTGGCTTGCCCTTTCCACGTTTGGATAAAGCCTTTCCACCACTGGATATAGCCATACCCTTTCCACATTTGGATCCCAGTGCTGCTAGCATGTTGTGTGCAGGTCTCAGGTTCTCTAGGCCAAACATTTCTAAACCTGACCTGAGGACAGCAGAATTTGGTCATAGTGTAAAGATACCTACAGTATGCAAAATTACCACTGGCATACCAACTGCTATGACTGGTAGGCTTGGCAATTCATTTGGTATACTTAGGGAGCCTCCAGAAGGCTTCCAGTTGCACTTAGTTTTGAATTATGACAAGTATGTAAAGTTCTGAGTAGTTCACTGTTTAAAGGATCCCTGGCTGATAAGACATGCTGGTCTGTCATTGGTATCAGCTATAACTATAAAAGGATTTAAAAACACATAAAATGCATTTGGTTTTAATAAGACTTCCCAAATGAAATCCCTTCATTTGCAGAGTTTGGAAGCTGCCATTGTATTTATATGTTAATGCTGTCTGGATAAAAAGTGAACAGCAAAAGTAAAAAAGTAAAAGTAAAAAGTAGTTTGATATTGATGGTGTCTATGAACAGTGACAGCTTGATTGCTGCACCTTGATTAGATGCAACCAGGTGATTTTTACAGCAATGGCAGCTTGCGAGTGAAATGATTTTCTTAGAAACTTCTAAGAAAACCAAAAACATTTGGAGTGTTTTCAAATCACTTTTATGTGGCTGATGTCAAGGCCAATATTACAAGGCTCACTAGCCAAGGATCCCTTTTAACACCAGATAAGGGTGGTAGGGAGAAAGATGCCAAATCTGTTTCTGCTTTTACAAAATGGAAGCTTTTGTACACTTCCCTACATCTTGGGCCAACTTGCTGTTATATTTCTAATTTCCTTGGAAGATATAGAGTGAGATCAGCAAATGGTCACAAAGTGCCTTTAATGTGATTTCATAGTAATTGCACGTGTAGTTTTGTATCTGTTTGTAAAATAAAATTGGTGTTTGCCCACTGCCTTCCACACATTTCTTGTGCTGTTTTTGAATTATGCTGGAGTTACACTCTCTTCAAAGATTAGCATCTACTGCCCTCGTGTGGTTACTTTGCGGTATCTCTCAAGAGTCATTGCACTTCCGTCTCCCCGCCCACTTATAGTCACTTCCTGATTCCTTGCATGTGGTTGTAGGAAGAAGTCTAAGGACACGGCAACATGTCTCAAGTAAGTCATAACTACAATGAGTAAAATTGTAAAGTTGGCTTTATGTTTCATTTTGGACAGTGTGTTCAATGGGAGCATTGATCACTTTAGATGTAAATTGAATACAATGTTTTGGAGTACGGAGCTTTCTTAACGGTAACGTGAACGTTACAATTTTGAGTATGAGCATTAACGTTAGGTGGGCCTAGCATGATTTGTCTGAATGATCCATGTGTATTAGACACATTGTCTTATTTGCATGAAAATGTTGCATTTTAATAAATTAACCAATCACCAATGTAGTTTAATTCTTTATAGACATACACGTTGCACATGTAGCCTACACAGAATTGCAATAAGACAGCAATTGCATGTCTCATGATCTTGTAGGAGGAATTCGATCGGGCCGCGGAGCAGGTGAAGAAGCTGAAAACGCAGCCTGCCAATGATGAACTGCTGCAGATTTATGCGTTGTTCAAGCAGGCATCGGTGGGAGATGTGAACACAAGTAAGTCCTCATGGTAGAAGGGAGACTCTTGCACGAACTGCGTGTTTTTTTTTAATTATTATGTCTTTTAGGGTTATGAGAAAATGATTTTGAGATTAATAAATATAATTTAATCATTCAAACGAACGATATAGTTACAATCGATCGGGGGATTTCACAGTCAAATGACCCTCTTTCGCAATGTAAAAACTAGGGCATAGGTTGCCTATTACCAGGAGGTGCTGGTGCACGTCATTGAATTCCAGTGGGGGGTTACTGTTGTAACCTAATATAAGTTAAACGGATTGATTAAGTGTTACAACAAACAAGATCACCAGTATGGCATGTTGTATTTGAAATAACGGACTAGGCTACACAAGTGTTTAGGTTAAGATTTATTAGGCCTACGTTTTGCTCAGATCGTGACGTGACCGATGTGTCCTAATCTCTGTTCTTATACTAGAAATTCCTTATCAGATCGACTGACTGTGCTGGCATTACCTGCTTCTTCATTGTTTCAGGCCGCCCAGGAATGTTGGACTTCACGGGGAAGGCGAAATGGGATGCTTGGGATTCCAAGAAAGGTCAATTTACCCCCCCCCCAAAAAAAAATCAATGTGTTGATTACGTAACTGTTGTATTTAGGCATTAGTGACCGATGTCAGAGTGA
The DNA here is from genome assembly GCA_030264315.1 of Sardinella tawilis. NCBI lineage: Eukaryota > Metazoa > Chordata > Actinopteri > Clupeiformes > Clupeidae > Sardinella > Sardinella tawilis. The sequence goes on along the minus strand of JASCQY010000078.1, from coordinate 10,990,576 downwards.
TCCCATGTATTGACTGTGCTGATTCTTTGATTCACAGGGATGAGCAAAGAAGATGCTATGAAGGCTTACATCGCCTTGGTAGAGGAAATGAAGACAAAATATGGCTTGGCAGAATGAATGAATGAAATGGGTTCTTCTGCCTATGCAACAATGGTGCTGTTGGTGTTTTAATCCCAAGGGCTAAAATCTATTGATGAAGGCTTGCATCGCAAACAGAGGCAAGGCTCCTCAGGTGGCTAATAATCCAGTCAAAAATATACACCATATATACAATCTACCATTACAGTATCAGTTTATTTATGTCATGAAATAATCATAATGCCCATCTAAACCTGGATACATTTGTGCTTTGCCCTGGTTTGCTCCACATGTGTATTGTGCATCTGTATGCTTGTAATATTGGCTTACTTTGATATTGCAAAGACACTTAACTTGTTTAGTCAATTGGGCTCTAACCATAGTCCAAAAGAGAAGCCACATTGTTCCACCACTACATCCGTTTATTTCTGGTCATAATAATGATCACAAAGCCCCAGTGTTTAACTGAATGCACTTATTCTATTCTGAATTCTGACTGATTTGAGCTGTCAACATTGAAGTGCCTAAACTTTAACTAAAGAAAGAAAATTGGGACGATGAAGAGTGGGCAAATTGCAAGCGTGCCCCTATGTGATTTCTCTTTTGTATTACATCAGTAATAGGACACTAACTAGGAGTTCTGCTTTGACATTTTTATACATTCCAACATGTCAGCAAACAGTGCCTGAGAGTCCCCCTCCCTTTAGTGCATCATGAAGACTGCAAGCAGTAGGCATGTATAATAACATTTTTCTTTGTTGTAAGGAAATTGTACTTAAGACAATGAACAAAATTGTGATGCTGATAAATAGTTCAATGCGATTTATGGGATATTTCAATAGTTTGAATAAAATTCATGGCTGTGTTTCTTGGCATTTTTTCATTTGTTAATGTAATGTTTAGCTTTAGAGACTTGGAAGAGATCTGAATAAGATTGGTTTTACTGCACAATGTCCAACATAATTTCTATAGTGCACATTAATATAAACACTCTAAACTTCTATTTGAAAGCAGCAGTGCGTAATACATTACCATTACTCTATACCTGCATTAAAAAAATATAGCCAGTTTTTACCTGGAAGACTCCAAGCATTTTGCAGTTAGGTTTCTTCAACATTCCAAAGACTTACATGACTTCACTGGGTCTGAACCCCATATTTCCCAACACGCCATTGTGACAATCAATTACAGGAACAACTCTGTGATGTTAGTTGCATTTAGTTGTAGTAGTACAGTTTGCTCTTCATATGTAGACTGCTATTTGCTGTTGCCAAGTCATCTCCATGCTGCTGGAGGCAAATATTCAAACCAGTTCGTCCATGTGATGATGCGGGCAAGTCAGCTTCCCATCTGAACTTGGAAATCTTCTCTTCTGGAGTTCCACTGTAGTCCTGTAGGTGGCACTAATGTTGAGATTTCAGTAGTTATTCAAATATGGCACTGCTTTGAATGTCCATTTTTGGAAAACAACTATTGATGTTTTGTCTCGGAGGGTTCCAATAAGTGTGCAATGACCCAGAAGTATTTAGTGATAAGACTTGTTCAGATGGTAGTTTGAATGCTGCCTTTCAATCTCCCTTTAAGGGTACAAAGGAGCATTCTTTATACAGTATATATGTATTAAAAAAAATTGTGACGCCCAACAATTCCATGTAACAACAAGCAATTGAGTTGGCACACGTCAAGAATACCCGCCTTATCTAAGTTGGAGACTCTTAAAACAACTGTCTTCTTTTCTTGAGTCCTGATGAGTTTATCTTCATGTCCTTTTCTTGACCTCATAAAATCTTTCATGCGATAAAGAGAATGTTCGGTTGAAAAAGGCATGGCAGCATCCCACTGGGCTGGGTGGTGATGGTGGTGGTGGTGGGGGGGGTCACACCAAGCTTAACTGCAGGCTGGCAGGACTCCTGGGCAGCAGGGAGACCTGTGTGAGTTGGCATCCACTCTGGCTTATGGAACCGTGGTGGAGTCCTGGAGTCCCGTTGAAACCCTGCTTCAGTCGCCACCGACGCCACTTCCTCTGTATTTCATACTTGACCTGCAGAGTAGAAGTGGGGATCAAACAGAGCATGACTGATTGATTGATTGATTGATTGATTGATTACATTTTCCAGTTTCCATCACACCATTTAATATTGTTTGAACTTTTTCACTTTCTCTGGTAGCTTTAGGGCAGGTAGCAGTTTACTGTAATATTTGGCATGATATTCATCGACTAAGTAAAAACAGCCATCGTAGTAATATAACTGACAGTAAACTCGAACCAACAAAAATGGAAAGCACTGAGGGAAGTTTCTAGGTAAGAAATAGTTTTGAACACATTTCAGACAGCTTGATGTAAAACATACCTCTCCATTCAGGAAACAGTAGAGTACTGCCACTATAAAGCCCTTGAAGAGAAAAATGGAAATAGTGAGGCGATTCAGCACTGACAGTGTGCGAATGAGAGGAGGAAGGAGCCGTCGGTTCAGTTCAGTACCTGAGTGGAGGCCAGGGCCAGTTCGGTGAACATCCATATGATGTAGCTTAAACCCTCCAGTTTGTGCGGCAGAAATGCAAACAGAATGTAGTACAATCCAAAGAGGGCAACCAGGAGAAATGTGGATTTGGCTAGCCTCCTGTAAGGACAGAAATTCATAAAGGTCCAGTACATGTCCATCACATTAGATGCATGAACAACTTGTGCGTCTGAGGTGAATACAGCCGAAAATAGAAGGACAATAACATAATGTGAATAGAAGTAAGCTTAGTCAACATAATGATGATGATATACAGGAGATGAATAATTGTGTGTTATGTCAATCTGGTTCAAGCAAAGCAAGCTCATATGGCAGATTAGAATGTAGCATAATGAAATATTGGTGAGCAGACATAATGAACTTACTTATATTGATGGAATTCATTTCCATGAACATCAGACATCCTCAATTTGCCAACCAGTATTCTGATGATGTTCAGGAAAAAGAAAAGGTTTGCCTGCAGATTGAACAGGATATGTTTATTGATGGGGACAAAAATAATACAATAACTGCATAATACATAATATACAGGCTGCAAAGTGGATAGAAATTCTATAGTAACGTAATTAGAGGCAGTAGGCTTCACATTACATGCTGTATGACTTACTACAATAAATAGGAGGACAGGGACTCTTAGAATCCACCAGATCAAGTCACTGTCTCTCTTCTCCCAACACCTTTCATAGAAAGACAAAAGGTTTGGTAAATTCTTCTTTTATTAGATTAGCAATATGCAATTGGTGTTCTTTAGTTTAACTTACCCTTCATCCTCATAAAAGTACTTTGCCAAGCCCCAGATGCCTACTATAACCATTGGTATACCTATGAAACAAAAACATGCCTGTTTTAAATTTATGCACTAATTATGTCAGGGTAGTTCTCTAGTTTCCAATCAAGTGCTCACAAAACCTGAACTGAACTGAACAGAACTGGAACCTGGAACTTTGGAAAGCTTTCAATACATCAGTTTAGGAAATAAAGCTCATATATCGCACACAAGGCAAGGCCTCCATTTAGTAGCTTATACTCACCCCAGCCGAGGACAACGTAGCACCAGAAGTGCTTCCTCTCCGAGAAGAAGGACACGCTGACCAGGGTGTGGAGGTAGTGTCCCTCTATCAGCAGCCAGCTGTAGTTAGCCATGATGCAGTAGTGAGAGATGAGCAACACCAGCTTGCAGGTTACCTGAGGACAGGGGGGTGGGGGGTGGGGGTCATGAATACACATGTGATAGAAGACCAGAGCTCCTAGCCCCGAGTAGCAGGTGTTGGGCATTAGATTTGGCTTTGTGGCGTGTTTAATAAATGTACTGTTTAGCACCAAACAAGAGCTGTTTCAGCCATTGGTATCCATTAGAAATATTACATGTCCATCTGGTAAACTGTTAGATGGTGAAAGGTGGCTAAAACATGAGGAAATGGATGTAATGCTGTGTTTAAGAGCTAGTCCGATCCATGAGATTGAAATAACACGAAACACTGCTTTCTAAAAAGAATTCCATTAGATTTTTGGCAAGCATGTTTGCTTACTGGAGACTCGCCAATGTATGTTTTAAATTGAAAACGTGTGTATTTAAGTCCATGAAGTGCACCATCTAAGTGCAATTTGTAAGTTGTGAGTAGCAGACTCAACGTACTGAATAGGAGTCACAGTGGAAGATGTCCTCACTGGAAAAGAGCACGGAATCTTTAATGAAGATGAATGCGGCTCGGAAGATAAAGGAGAGAAAAAGCTGGATGTGGATGTAATTCCTGGTGCAGTGCAGTTTTCTGAAAGAGAGAGAGAGAGACACGGGCGGTGAGGAAATGATGAGAAAACCATAGTTGAGTGTGTGTGTGTGTGTGTGTGTGTGTGTGTGTGTGTGTGTGTGTGTGTAGGGAGAGTGACACAAGTTATGAATATGAAAAATGATAACTTACGGGAACAGACAGAGGATGGCAATGGCTACGACTAAGCAGATGAGGGAGACGGCATAGCCAGCGGTGTACATGGCCTTTATATAGGGCAGATAGGGATGGAGCTGTGAAGGCTTGGGAGAAGGAGGAAAGTTAATATTAGACCAGCTAAACTGCAGCTTTCTCAGCTGTGGTGCTGCATTAGCATGTAGAATTAGTAGTTTTAATTGCTTAGAGTAACCATTTGTGCAAGAAAACGCTTTATAAATGAAATGCCTTCCACTATACAGCAGGCTACAGTGCAGTAGTCTTCTGCACCAACTAGATTTGTTGCTTTAGCCATGTTTTGATGACCACATATATTTATTTGACATTCTCTTCATCAGATGGAAGACTTTCTTGCCAAGAAAATCACAAAACGAGCACTTCTTATTATGGTCCAAAGTTAGCCAACATTAAGCCTGTTGTTTCTGCAGTCCCCTAATGACCAGTTTCGCAAGTGGGAAGTTGTTGACGTAGCCGACTGGTAGAGATTTTGGTTCCGAAACCGGTAAGGGGATGACGACACTTTGACAGGTTGAAGACCTCATTAATTAGCTACAGCTGGAAGAACTTGCTCAGCTCTCCCAGAAAGGCATGGTCAAAGGGTTATACCCAAGGAGCCCCGATGATGCAAATTGAGATCAAATTCCTATAATTAAAACTATTAAAAAGGGTCACCAAAGACATGCAGCCTGTTTTAGGTCGCCCCTCCTTATTGTGCACTGTTAAGATGCTTGTGTCAGAGTCTTTGGGGGAGCCAAGGTGAAGTCAAAAGCTCCTCTCCAGACGCCCAGCACAGAGCACTGCTGGATTTGCCAGCAGCCTCTGACTAGCTAGACATGTCCATCATTGACCTGGGTGGAGAATGATGGTTCTGTCAACAGCTTCCAATTTGTAAGATTGATCATTAAAACTCTGCTGCTAAAACAATAAATACTAATTATGGACTGAGCAAAAACTATTTTATCTGTGCTCTTGAGTATGGCGTATATTTTCTGTGTGACGGCATTCTAATGAAAAGAGTGAGAGATAAATAGCCCACTGTATTTTCCTACATTGCTGAAGAAGAACATGTCAGGTGTCTATACAGTACCACTTTGCTTAGGACTGTATAGGCATCTGTACACAGTCTATTAAACTTTTTTTTTTTACCACAAGAGCTATAAGTTTAAGTCAGGCTATCATTATTATATTTAATTAACCAAGTTAACTAAATTAAAGTTTTTAATATGACCTTTTGACCTCTTAAAATACCTTTTGAAATACAATCTTTCATGCAAATAGAATAGAATTACTATGCTTAAATTTCTGTTGCAATAATGTCATTGTCTTTATATACTGGTCATTTTAATCTAATTCTATTCCTCTTGAGGCAGTTGTAATAGAACTATTTTTACAGCACAACAAAATTACAAAGAATATAAAAAAATCAGAAGATACTTATATTGAATATCCTCTTAATAACCGCATTCTACATTAGATGGGTTTATATTACATTATTAAGCTCCTTGAGGTCCTTGAGATTCATGAGGCAGTTTAGCTATGAAGTTTATCTATGAAGCCTCATGTTGGACTGCTGCCAGAATGAGATCACAAATCAAGGTAAGACGTCGGACTGGATATTATATGTACTTAGTATGATTTTACAGGGAAAACGGCATGTCATGTCAATAGCTATCTTTCATTTACTATAGACTATTTTTTATTATTTACTGTTGATCCTTTAAGAATAGAGAATTTAAGAATGAGATTCATCCACAATTGCCCATCCTGAAAGTCTCTCTCTCTGTCACACACACACACACACACACACACACACACATATACTGTATGCATGCAAATACGCATACAAAAACTGACCCAGTTAACTCTTACCTCACTAAAAATGTTGAAGGAGTCATTGATGCCAATGCAGGCAAGCAAAGGCGGAGGGAAGGGTTCTGACCAACCCTGCTCAGTGCAGTTTCTGTAGATTCTCCCTAGGGCTGAAGGACAAGTCAGTGCCATAGAGGTCCATCCCATTGTGTGATTAGTGACTGAATAACAATTCACCATGCTTCTAAAATAATTCCTAAGCCCCATCCCGTGAGACCTCTTATAAAATACCCAAATAAGGCATATTCTGCATCTAAATTGGATTCCTCGCGTTTTCCCATTTCAAAAGTATGGGACTGTTATCCTAGCCATCAATCTCCTGAAGAGTGTTTTGAAAGCAGTAGGCCTACACAGATGGTATAACATGAACAAATAAAATATGTGCACTAGCAGGCTTTCTTCGAAGTTCTCTAATATAGTGACAACACTGAGGTTGTTCTCCCAAACCCACTGAGACCTGTCATCAATGTGTTTGTGCAGTTTGTTCTGAAACCACTTAGGATTACATGTCGAGTTCAGGCTCTGGCACATCCCATGTCTAAATAGGCATAAATACTGTGCCGGCTCATGTCAAACAATCTTAGTGGTGGAGACGAAAACTCTTGCAGTCAACCTAGAGTTTCTTACCCTGTGTTCTGAGAACTTTGGGGCAAGGCTGCGACACAGTGTGACCAATCTGAGATGGTGGCCAACAGTTTAGGTCATCCCACATACCTGGGCAGTCTAATGGAAATCAAAATGGGAAGAGATGGAGACAACATGGAGAAAAATGGTTAGATGGGCCTATTTGACCTTGAGTGCATCTGTCCTGATGAGATCACTTGCATAAAATAACGTTGCTTGTAGAACATCATAGAAACAGTTCATTTTGGTGACATTCAAAGATACACTAGGCTATATATTGCTCTTTACCTGGTTGAATACCAGTCAGGTTAAATGCCTGCAGCTCATTGTGGCAGGTTTGCTCTTCCTCTTCATCATCTGGAGGTCCACAAGTACTGATCTAAATAAAAGGACCATTTTAATTCACATGATTAACAGACCTACATACATACTCTAATTTATTTGTTCATTAGGCCGACATAAAATAAGAGCTGCTTACCTTAGTTATCAAAAGAGCAAACAGAATTCCAAGCAGTAAGATTCTCATTTTGATAGCCTATTAGATTAGACTACGCCGGACTGAACGCATGAAGCTGACATACAACTATGGCGTTGTAAAATTTGTTCCATTGCAAGTTTCAAAGGGAAGATTTTTTTAAATATCCCTCGATGCAATTCCTCTCCTTTTCGTCGTTGCTATAAGACCCACTGAACCAAAATAATAAGCTGAATTTTCAAAATACAGTCTATTTAAAATGTGTTAATTAATTAGAAATCCAGAAACCAAGTCTGCTTCAAGTAGCTTCAAAACTTAATCACAATCCACAGTGCATACATAAGTTACTCTACAACCTTGCCTGTGAGTCTTGAATTGTGTGCTACTGATGACCTGTCATTTCGCTCCCGCTCTGGCTCCTCCCAAAAGTTGGTGGGAGTCCACCCCTCGAGCAACTGTCACCATGGCGACGAAAGTGTTTGCTGGAGAGGTGCTGTGAAAAGGTGGGTGTACAAACCTGCATTACTGCAGTACTGTTTGTTGTTATTAAATTGTAGCCTAAACATTGTAAACGAGAATTGCGTGTACTTTTGCAGATGTTAAGAAATCCCCTGTTTTCATGGTTGCTTGCTCTTATTCATGAATGTGACTTTGTTTTTACGCTAAATTATGGATTGCATAGCTGGCGCTGTCAGACTGTCAGCAAGTGTCTCTTTCGACATGTTGCATAGGCTACAAAAATATAGCAAAACCATCACTTATCCTTAAGGCTAGGTGCTAATTTCCTATAGCCTACCTATTGTGTAGCCATAGAAATTAATTTCTATGTTGTGTAGCCAGTTTATCATGCAGACAGAAACAGCATTCATAGCTCACTTGTTTTATTTGCAAATGAAGGACCCCTTCCATGGATAGTAGCTCTGATTATGGAGGTGGTCCAGTCTGCCCCTGAGAGTTTCACCAGCCCGTTTAGGAAGACTCCACTTCCTCTGGTCCAGCTTGTCGAAGATGTGAGGAGGGATACAAATGTTCCGCATCACCTTTTGGAAACCAGTAGGCTTAACCCCTTTTGCCCAACGTTATGCAAACAAATGCATGAGCTTTGAGACGTAGCCTAAATTTAGGTTAAATAAATAGTCCTTATCTTATATTTGTATGGTGCGATCACATTCTAGGCAATGTTCCCATTTTATGTCTTACAGAGATCTTTGCCAAACTAAAAAACAATAAGTTGATTCAAGCTGAGCCTTCAGAGGTACATTTTAGTGGTTTTGAATTGGGGAAAGATTATAAGCAGGTGTTGGTAAGTGACTTCTGAATTCAAATATTAGCCGACTCAATTGGAATTCATATTTAGTTGGAAACATACATCTGTGCATTCCACTGACTTTTCTCTCTTGGCAGAAAGTCGTCAATATTTCTTCTGATGTCATTGACATTCACATCATTCCAACTCAGACAAAACATTTTCAGACAGCTTACTCAAAACAGGTAGGCCTACTGTGATAGTTCCTACTTTGTTAATCATGATGTTGAGTATTTGTAGCAAACTTTTCAAAAGTACTGTATGATTAGCATATGCACTCTCTACATTCTGTATCCTTTTTTTCCAGTATCGTTTGGTTCCAGGGCTTTCCTATACAATAAAGCTCAACTTCTTCCCTGATGAATGGCGATACTTCTATGACTGCATCCGCATTCATGGCAAGGTCAGAATCAGTTTTCAAATCTGCCTTTTTGTGTAGGCCTATCACATAGGAGGCCATACTGTGTGATGTTGACCATTACAATTTTGATTAATTCTGTTTCTGTCCCCTTGTCAAATCCTACTTGTCTAGGCTACTCCTTAAATATGACTTTGGAAAGCTAAATATGATTTAAATATGATTTTTTTTAAAAATATGATGATTTTTTTTTCCCAAATGGAATTCTGCATTTTTCTCGTAGCAATAAAGCTGGCTAGACCTAAAAGAAAAAAAAATCATGGTGTCTTACTGTAATGCAGACAGTTTTTTTTTTTCCAGAATGAAGAGAATTTATTGGTACCTATTCATGCCTATCCTGTGATTGATGATCTGGACATCCCCTCCCATATCAGTCTGCCAGCAGTACCACTGGGCCAAAGGTCCGGGACAGGTGTTGAAGAGTGTCTTTGTTTATGTCTGTGTGCGTGTGCGTGTGTATGTGTGTGCGTGCGTGCGTGCGTGTGTGCGTGTGTGTGTGCGTGCCTGTGTCTGTGTGTGTGAGAGGTAGAAAGAGGTGGAGGAGAAAGAGAGAGGGAGAGAGGTTGAAGAGTGTCTTTGTGTATGTAAACTATTTGTCACATTGTGTTTTATGTTCTTGAAACAGGTTATTTTATTCAGCATGATTTAGTTAAGTAAAGGATTTATCCAATATATTGTGCTTGTTGTGAAAGTCAGGAACCGCTTTATCTTGTATGATTTCGTTACGCTCAGACTCGGTCTGATTTATCATGTAGGCTAGTCTGTGAGGCACGTAGCCAGCGTTCAGGGCCTCCAGTCCAGACCAGACAGATAGATATTTTGTGTTGCTAGTTCTGCAGACTCACCCTCATTGCCTTTGTGTAATTTCACCTGCCAGTCTCTGGCATAGCCTGCTGCTCTGACCTGTTACCACTCTGTCTGTGCTGTGCACATTGTGTTTATGTAAGACGATGATGAAGGGCACCAGGTGAATTGATGCCATCCTGTGTGAGGCTTAATTTAAGCTACGGCGAAGCAGTGAGTTGATGCTTCATTTTAACGATGCTGAGGGATCGTAAATTCACCGTTATTTCCTGTGGAGCGTTATTTTCCGAGGTCGGTGTTTCACAAAGTAAACTTGAATAATGGAAAGTCACACATGCAACAATGATGTTTTACCAAGTAACAGGTTATTAAGTCCTCTCCTTTGTTATGTCAGTGGTTCACTTGGTAAGTGGGTAGGAGGATGGGGGAGTCGGTGTTTTGCAAATTCACACTTCACATGAATTAGTTCAAAGTTCAGTTCATACAGGAAAAAAAAATAAAACATTTATGTTCATAGTTGGCCATTTCAATTCAGAAGTAGTTCAGGCTCAAGTTAATTCAACTTTTTTTTAACTTCAAGTGAAGAAAAATATTTAATGAGTATTTATGCACTTATCTTTTCAAATAAACCCTCTTATCAGTTACAGTACCCATCACTGCCATCTTGTGTGTTTAACACACAAGGTCATAATGCTACATTAGCAAGAATCCATCTGAACTTAACCAGTGTTTAAGAATCTCAGAAAAAAAATCTTACTTAAGTAGTTCAAGTTCAATTTCACAGTTCACACTTGTTGTAGGAAATTGATAATATATAGGCCTATAATATGTTTTCAGGTCCTATTGTCATGTACTATGTGCAAAAACCCCAGATGCAGATTTAGGCAATTAGCACTGAAATATTAAAGGTGCACTATGAGATCCTGCATGATGTCACTTCTGTTTTACATTACACGTACTGTAAACACTGATAAAAACAAACAAAACACTACATTCAAATTCACGCTACTGAGTCAACTTTGTTCATTGCATCCCCCCTGCCACCCTACCCACCCATATGTGCATGCTCGCATACGTGCAATTTTTCACAAAGTATTCAGGGGGCAGGCATCAAGATCATCAAGGGGAGATGCCTAAGTTTGGAGACAAAAATGAAATGCTAAAGAGCTAAAATCCATGCAAGATCACATAGTGCTCATTTAAGCATGGCTAATGCTGTGTTCGTGTTTTGATGTGGGCTGTTGTCATGTGAGGCTCTTCTTGTATCATAAATCTGTGTTTGTGTTTCATCTCCAGTCTAGTTCATGCCATCCCACTTAGCTGCAGCTGCCCAGTAGACTTTGAGTTCCAAGTCTACTGTCTCCAGACCAGTGAGGCTTTCTCCATTCAGCCCCTAGCAGGTGCAACAGCATGATCCTGTTTCAGTAACGTTAGATAAACATTTTGCACAAGGCAATGTTAACAGATGGACTAAGCATCTAATTATATTGCACAGTAGGTTTATTTGTAAGACTAATATTCAGATGTTGTTTGTCAGAATTCAGAAGCTGTTGGTTAGAATTTCTTATGTAAATATCTGTACCAAAATGTGGCCCTTTAAAAGCATTTGTAACAGCAACAGTTGTCACAGCTGTACTCTCGCAGAACTTATTTAAAGAAGTGACAGAATTTTCCAGATGCTAAGCTGACATACTGATACAAAGCAGCGGTTGCTTGTAGAGCTTCCAGGAAAAAAGGGCCTCTTGGCCTTAGAGTTTTCTTAGGCTGGCTGTCCTTTCCCCTGAATTTTCTATTGCCATACGGATAGGCTAAATGCTAATTTAAGCGTCTGTTTACCCTAGTGTCCTGTCTTACTTGTATTTCACATCGAGTATCTGTTTCCTGCCTGTTCTGCAATGGTGTGGTGGTGTATGCCTTCTTTTCCACAGCTGAAATGGAAGTGTAGTGTAAATATGATTAGGTGTGTGTGTGTGTGTGTGTGTGTGTGTGTGTGTGTGTGTGTGTGTGTTTATGGCAGGCGTCATCCCAGCCAGAGGCGTCACCGAGGTAATGGTGACATTCACGCCTTTCCAATATGGCACATCCCAGGTCACCGTCCAGCTGGTTATTTCCCAGTTCAACTCCAGGCCGTACGTCTGCACCCTCAGCGGCTGCTGTCTACCCAACCTCGCTCTCAGGTACAAGGGGCCTATAAGCACTTGAAGATTCCATTCCTACGTCCTTACCTTTGTGTCATGAAAACTAAAGTACGCACAGAGTTGCGGGCAGCCTGTGGTCTGTAAACTGTTTTGATAAGGGTGTCTCTGTGACCTCGTTTACCTCCTCCTCTTTCACAGTACAGTACAGTTGACTGTGCGGGTGTACAGTATTTATGTGTGTGTGTATGTGTATGTGTGTATGTGCAATAACCGAACCGAACCGCCAAAAAGAAAGCAGTTGAGAGTTGTTTTGTTTCTGAGTTGTTTTGTTTCTGTCTGCATCATGACAGAAAGTGGTTATTGAATTTAAGTGCTTCTAGAATCTCTCACATAGCATTCACAGTACAGTACAAGTGACTGTACAGGTGTGTGTGTGTGTGTGTGTGTGTGTGTGTGTGTGTGTGTGTGTGTGTGTGTGTGTGTGTGTACAATAGCCAAGGACAAAACGTT
>JASCQY010000078.1:10941162-10951191 GCA_030264315.1 Sardinella tawilis | reverse complement strand
GAACACGAGGATCCGAGCTGACTTTTTGTGGAAATGCTGCCCCCCTTAGCGCAGGGAGTATGGTTGCAATATATGACGATTAATACAGATTGTGCCTTTAAATAACATTTTGGACGTGACTGCCAAATTGTTATTGTATAAGCATCCTTTGATGATGTCAATAAAATTCCCTCGCTCTAGAAAAAAACTTTGTAATGGTTTTGGTCCAGGCCTTCACTAACATAAATTTGTTAAGCCATCAACTAAAACATTTAGCAACTGACTATTACTCAAATCTAACAATCATTAGCTCAGACTTATTGAGAGTGAAGAACTGAAATATTTAAAAAGTTTAAAACTTTTAGTGGTAATCAGTTTCCACAAATGTTTTGTGTTCATTGAACTATTGGGGTTTACAGTGTCCCTGATTGGCAGATTTTTCTTTGGCTACAGAATTGTAAGCATTTCATTTAAATATTGTCAGATTGGCATTTCCAACACACTGCACAGAAAACTTCACATAGTATCCTTGTGTCTGGGTTATGAAATGTGGCTTTTTAGAAATACTGAATGAGAGGGTTGACAACAAACACTGGGGCATGATGTGACACTTAGGGTTAACAGTGAGCTATCATGTAGTTCTTGCTGATAAACATTCATTCAGCATGGCTTTTTGGAATGCCTTAGACTCTTTCAAAGACTCTGGAGGCAAAATCCTGCACTTTCGATTGATGGGTTTATGTCACTGTCAGATTGCATGTTTACATCGAGATCCGGTTTTGATTGACAATGCAGTTTACTTCAAACGCCTATCTCTGATTTTTCCCTTGACGGTCTCCAGCTGGGTGGCTGAAAGGCTATGATTTAAACAAGCCCACCCATCACTACTCCATCACAATCCCGGCACAATTTCTGCCAGTCACTGAACTACAAGGCAACGTGCACACTTGAAAACAATTTGAGGCTTCAAAACCTTCAAGTCTTGAAATTCAGGTTACAGGTCTTAAGTCTTAAGAGATTTGATAATGTTAGTCATTATTTCAGTGCTTTGTGTTGTGACAAATCTCATCTAAGCTGTTGGGCTCTTTGAAGTTTAATTAAAGACTTTAGTTATATGAACCCTTCTCATGTTTGTTTACTCTACTGGTGTATTTATAGTAGTCCAAAACTAAACTAGCTTGATTGACATACTCCCCAATACTACCCCTCTATTTGGGTAAAATGAATGTATACACTATACTGTACACACTGTAAACACTTTGAAATGTGTTTATTGTGTTTCTCACTTAGCCTTTGTACTCTAATGGAAATACTTTGATCCGATCCTCTAAACTAAAAGTTGGTAGTAGTAGTAGTAGATCAGGGTGTGCTAAATACTGTATAACTAATAAACTAACAAATATAACTAATTAATATACACTTTACTTTGTAGACCTCAAATAGAGGGACTGATTTGAATGCCTTAAAGGAATAAGACACCCGAACATGAAATTAAGTCAGTCTAGGTCACCCCCAGGAGAAAAATACCTGTCCACGTGTTGTCCTGCTTTGGGAGCAGTGCTTTTTGGCTTTAGCTTAGTGTAGTTACCTTTTTTCATTCCTCTAGCTCCCTTCTTTCCTTGTGTATATTTGCTCACAATTGATTTTGAACTTTCTCTTAAGTGTTGAAACAATCGAAAAATAAGATATGAATGTATGCAAACAGAAAATCAGTGGCGTCAAATGCTCTCCTATATCACTGCTGTATGTCATCACTTCACTGCTATGCCTATAGATGCACTGCAATCGAACAACAACTCAGCAATCAATGCTATTATCATTATGTGATCAATATGGAGAATGCTGTAATATATATGGTGCCATAGCTTCTGGTAAGTAACTAGCGGGCCATGAAATATCTCAGCGCTTATGTGTATAATTTTTTTTTTCTGAAATGCTCTACTGCTTCTTTTTTTCCTGCTGCTTTCTGTTTTTTTTCTGACAGCAGTTTTTGTCATGAAGATCCATCATTTTGTGGAATGAAGTGGAAGGGAGAAAAAGACTAGTGGTGGTGGGATAGAAGGGTTGGATGAACGATTATTAAACAAAAGTTGCCAGGGCAGCAGATATAGCCGGTCAGTGATCAATGGCGTGTCAGCGCGGGTGAGGCGGAGGTGGGCTGGCCCTGCGACATTTCTTAACTCTTTACCGAATAGCAGCCACTGCCCCGATGGCGAACCCCCTGAGCATGATTTAGGGATGTGGAGGGGGGGTGTGGGGGGTAGGAGTGGAGGTAGGGGGGCGTATGTGAATAGAGAAATGTGCAAATCCCGACTTCCGCCCACATGAGCACAATTTATTGAACATCTCATAGATGCCTCTCAGGAGACGGTCGAAACGAGGAGATGTTTTCCAGGGGGTTGCCATGGAGACAAGCGGGACAAGTCTATTTCGAGCTGGGGCGTTTCACACTCAATCCCCCCCCCCCCCTCTCTCTCTCTCTCTCTCTCTATCCCTCTCTTTCTCTCTCTCTCTTTTCCTTCAGACTACTGGGCTGAAGTCATTACTCTCACCTGTTTGCCAGGCTTGGCCTCATACTTTTGACAGCACTCACTCAGACTGAGTTTCTGACGTAAACAGTCGACTCCGCGTGGCGAGACGGATGCATAGGCTAGACTGCACCGCCAGACCAGGGCTGAACATTGACATTTAGTGACTTTGATGGGACATGAGAAATGGCCACTAATGGAAGTCAAACACTATGGCACCGCACAGGGGACCATCTGGGTACACCCCCTACAGTCCTGTCATCACCGATTTACATATTTGTGGGTACATAGGTGTGTCCATGCAGAGTTTTGGTCAGTTTTGTAAAATTTATGTTTATAAATGTATGTTCTGTAAACGTACACAACGTAAGAAGTGTGAACTGCCTTGAAATTGAGTAATAAAGCATCTAAATGGACCAATTGATTAACTTTATATATCAGTGTATTATTGGCACACTTGACCCGCAAACCAGCAAAATGTCTCTCAACTTACAGAGCACTGGACATTTTCCTGTTAAAACCTGAAAACTGCCATTTGCTCTGCTATCTCGAAAGCCTCTCTTATCTGGTAGTTTGCACTCCTTTGGTGACCACAGAGTTCTTTGTTTGAGAGCACAAGCCTTTCCTCAAATAATAATGGCTTATACCCCCCCCCCCCCCTTTCAGACAGCGGGGGTTTGTTGACTGTTTTCAAAGGTGTCAAGTGTGTTCAAGGCAAGCTCTATTTGCATGCATAAATATCTTTAAGTACGTCTCTCAAAGAATAATAAAGAAAATAAACACTTCTAAAAAAGATGTGCAAAAAAAGTAATGCGGTGTGATGGGAAAATATGTGTTGTTGCATAACACCTTGGTATAACATCTTCGTTCATGTGGTTGTAATGCTTTATCAAATTCTATATTTATTGATTAGCTTTCCTTCTCCCATCTTTAAATGCCAGCGCCCCTTTATGTTAAAGCAAAAGAGATTTAGATGAATTGTGGAATTGTGGATGAATTGTGATTTGGCCTTTACTTACCCGTGCTGTTGAGGCTTGTGCTGGTTTACATGGACAAAAAAGGATTTGCATGCAATGTAGTGGAGAATATAGCATGAAAATAAACAAGAAAATGATAATTGAACATAATCTTTCTGACGCTCTTGAAATAATTGAATAGATATACAAATAATATACAAATACATTATGAAATCAAAATGCTTTCAGCAAGACAAGTATGAGAATGAGGGTTTAAACAATAGGTATACAGTGGAAACAGGAAACAGACCCTAACCCTCTTCTATCCTGGCTAAAAGGATAATTAACGAGAAACAATTCAAGGACAGTGGTTGTTCTGGTTTTAAAACCCGTGGAACAGTCATCATGGAAGATCGCCTTAATCCGTTTTTTCACACTGATATCTTTGATATTTTCAACTGTCATAATGAGTTTCACTAAATCCCAATCCTACTGCAAGCCCACCTAATTGAACACTGGAGAAAACAGCCTTTGAACAAGCGACGCATGTGTGCGTTGTTTTTTTTTCCCTAATTCCTCACCAGACTCAGGAGGAGATGGTAAAATTAGCTGTTCCTTACCCAGGGCTGTTCTTGCGGGAGCAGCATCCTTATTGATCCAGAAGGACACCCAGGAGAGGACGACAGTTAGGATGCAGGGAATGTAGGTCTGGATGGTGAAGTAGCCCATGCGTCGACTCAGATCAAAGTAGACCGTCATCACCACATAATCGCCTGGACACAGCACATGGACAGAAATGGGAAACTCTGAATCCTTAAATGACACCAAATCAGACACAAGGCCTGATTTATTAAGACAACCCTCCTGGGGTATTTTGAGTTGTTTTGTAAGGTAATGTTTTGTCATTTCAAGTGTCAGCAGGTGGAATTGTAAAATAACACTTCCTAATGTAAATCCTACATTTACTTGAAGGGCATACTGATTTTTCTATTTCACTGTGCCTGCACTGCAGCATACACTTTGACCAAAATGAATGCTGACTAACTCCACCAGAAAGCATCATTAATCATGAAGAATGAAGAAACAATATGTCCTTTAATGGCATTTGACATTAAAGGAGAAATCAGTGTGAATAGATGTATTGCCATGTTGTTCGAGGTCACAGAGTGTTGTCTGTGGGAAACTTGGTGGTGGTCTATGTTGCATCAAATGTTGTCATTATTTTTCACAGTGACAGCACTCTCAAACAACAGGGCTTTGGATTGTTTCACAGCGACTTTAAACATCTTCGACCTCTGAATTCACTGTAATCTAAAAAGTTATTGGCAGATAAAATTAAGTGCACAGCAGAATTTCAAGATATTCATGTTAAGGTCATATTAGCAACCACATTATACATGTGCAATGACACACGAAAGTTAGTCAACATGGGTGACCAGTGGTCTAGAAACATCTCCTCTTTGTTCTACTTCCTTTAGGAACATCATCCCCACATTAGTACGACAGGCTAAAAAAAAAAAAAACTGTTATACTGTAACCATGGGACCCACATAAACACTGGAGCTCCAGCATACTGTAGAAACTAGAGCATCAACAAGAAACGCCTCAATTAAGAGTCCCTACATACAGTACACTATAGCAGACACTGTATGTCTCCAGCACTGACACAGCTGCATTCTTTCTCCTCTCAGCACTGATGACACTGATGGCATTTGCCGTGGACTCTCTCTATTGTAATTCTGGGCATGAGCTGGGGGCCCTATAAGGCTGGGTGGGACGGGCGGGCAAACACAAGGCGAGGAACTTGAAAAGGAAATGAGGACGCATCTGAACATTGTACATATACTGTACAAAGAGATTCACTTACCACACAAAACTGTCATGATTACTGTAAACTAGTATGCGCAGAAACGAGATGAAACAATGCAAATCTACAGAAACTTGTCTTGTCAGAAGTCAAAGAAATGCAAATTAATTACAGATATTTTTAGATCAAGACATAATCATCATGCAGAAAAGGAGCTCACTGAAAACTCTCTCTCTCCTCTCCATTCCTCCCTCCTTTCCTCTCTCCTCCCCTCCCAAACATCTCCTCTCTCCTCCCCTCCCAAACATCTCCTCTCTCCTCCCCTCCCAAGCAGCTTTTGCCTCTTGCTTTGGCTTGCACACAAATCTGGGTCTAGCTCTCCGACTCGCACTCGATCTGCATCAACAACACTCCTCATGGCCACTTTTGAACTTCAAGGTTTACATGTGGACAGGGTAGACGAGAGTAAACCAGCGCGAGGGTTCAAAAAGTGAAGCCCAACAAAGCTTTGTCAATGTCACATAGAGTATGCTTCTTGAAAATAAGGTTAACTGAGGCTAATTACCCCTCTAGGTAAATTAATACATAATGCAATCGTGAGCACTTTTCAAAAGTTCATTAATTTTGAAAGGTGGTGGCGAACACATTAAAATGTATTACAGAAGTCATTTGGAGATTATGGTTTCTGGAGGAGCAATGGAGAGATTTCTCGAGAGACAAATGAGAGGGAGATTTTTTTTTTTTTTTAGATTGTTGTATTACCATGACTAATTTTAGATGATAATGACTGTATGTTCATTTAATTTCAATTTCAATTTTTATTTTCTATTTGCATATACACAAAGGCATATTTGGGGTCCAGAAAAATTGAATATGTCATTTATCATACATTATTAATTTCTTGTCAGACATGTTAATAATTTCTCTACAGTGCAGTCCCCACACATTATGAAGCAAATTACTCAGAAATGTCCTTCAGTGTCCTGACATTGGCATGAATATACATAAGTAATGACTAATGTTTAAACATCAAGTATCACACTTTATACTGTGACAAACAGTGGTGTCTGTAGGCCAGTCTTAAATGACATCATTGACATTTCAACTGGATCCAGATCACTTTGTACGCTCGGCTGGTGCAATTATTCAAATTTCATCCACTGGAGTGAAGTGGACATGACCAACTTTGGGAAGTGGATTTTTTTTTTTTTTTTTTTGCCTGTGGTTGGCCACAGCCGATTCGCTTAGCAATTAGCTTGGTGGAGACTCGACTTCCTGTCCAGACAGCAGATGCACAACCTGCTGTCGCTTGGCTACAGCGGTGAGGAGCCTGTGACAAGGCGATTCATTCACATCAAAATGAGGAAACAATGTTCTTTTTTTCCCCCTCTTTCTTTTTCCTTTTTTTTTGTTCTTGGTCATCAAAATTAAACAAATGGTTCTGAAAAAAAAAGTTCTGACTGATACTGATAAATGTAAAGTTATAAACAACAACATAACCACTGACTTCCCTTAATGTAAAAACTCTAAGTAAGGAGGAGACATACTGTATAGATTAGAATATTTCCCAGGTTGCATATTTCCTATGTGTATTTTGACAATTGTTTAAGAATGTAATGCAGTGAATGAAGTGGATTTATTACCTGTTTACTGACTGGAAATGATGACAAAACGTCTTTGATCATTGAAATGACAGGAATGTAAATTAATAGTAATAAAATAAGAAATTGTGAAATATAGCAAATTTTACAATTGATGTCAAAGTACTTTTACCTTATTATTACAAATTCCAAATAATGGGAGATTTTAAAAAATTGTAATAATTAATTGATATGATGCAGAATGGTGTTAAAATTTGAGATTTCAGACATGACAATACACCGATAATTCCGGACTTACCTGCCGTAGTTTGCATGATGTCTGATATGTTCCTGAGGCCCACAAAATCAAACTGGTAGAGGCGCCAGGACTTCTGGTCGGAGAGCTCCACTGAGTTCTTCTTCCACTTGTAAATCACCTCATCTCGGGGGTAACCGTCTGTAATTACAGAGACTGGTGATCCAGTGACCCCCCCCCAGCACCCAACTAATGAAAGATGACCCAGCCTCTGATGCTCATGAGTTTAAGGAGGGCACCATTTATCATACGCCGCAGGGACATTAATAATAGGGGCCAATGAAAATGAAGAAATATGGCACAAATAAATAAATAAATAAACAATGATTGGAGGGAGGGCGTTGGAGGAGGGGGGGGGGGGGAGGGTGTTACAGGCACTTACACAGATGTTTCATAACTGTCATCTGAAATCGTCCCTGATGAAACTGGCCCTAAGGTCTTGCAAGGATTTCTTCATGTTTCATCTAACACGGTGGGTGAAATGGCATAATCTCGCATGCCAATTAATGACAATCAGCAGTGCAATATGGGCCATGGCAGAACTAAACGCTATAGCGCTTAGCTATGCGGCTGGCTAGCATGCCGTTGACAGTGAATAAGCTGCACTGTTTTATGTGCGCGAGCCTTAATGGAGGATTGGAGTGGCCTGACATGTCATGTTGAGAGGTTCATTTCTCAGTCAAACTTATCTCCTGGTCCATTACTGCTAATAGGCTCAAGTGAAGTGTGGTAAATTAGCCTGTGGTGCTTACACTACTTTGTTGTTAGTAACGCACAGTGATTCACTCATTCACACACATTCATACAGGCACACCCCTCCCTTACACACACACACACACAGACATAAACAAACGCAGCTGATGATTTAGTAAATGACTTTGAAAGACAGCAGGCTGAGGTGATTACCCTGAACGAGAACCGCACTGGTTGTTGTCACATTAGTTTACATGAGAGTCACTCAGTTCATCATTGTCTGTTAGCATAAACAAAGCAGGTGGCCTACATGCTGTGCTATTCTTCTTCACATATTCCAATAAAAACAGAGACAAACTGACAGAATCTCGAGACAACCTTCACCTACAAAATGCCAACGTTTTCTCCTTAAAAACTAATTATCATACCGGACTGAGGTGCTAAAACCTCAAGTCTGCCTCCAGTATGGTTTGAAATGCAGTTACGCAATCATCATTTGAATTCACTAATAGTTTTGTGTCCACCGGCTGTCACGACTAGTGATTTATGTTTCACTGGTGGTGCAGTGGCTCCAGTTTAGTCTTTGAGCCCGACAGACACATGGCACATCTTTGATACTGTAGACACAGTAAAGGGCAATTACATCTCTCTAACCACCCACACATTTGCCATTGTATCCACATAGACTTGCATCTCTCTCTCTCTCTCTCTCTCTCTCTTTCTCTCTCTCTCTCTCTCAGTCTCCTCTCTCTCTCTC
The DNA here is from genome assembly GCA_030264315.1 of Sardinella tawilis. Classification (NCBI taxonomy): domain Eukaryota; kingdom Metazoa; phylum Chordata; class Actinopteri; order Clupeiformes; family Clupeidae; genus Sardinella; species Sardinella tawilis. The sequence continues at coordinate 10,942,575 of JASCQY010000078.1, read as the reverse complement.
TCTCTCTCTCCCTCTCTCTCTCTCTCCCTCTATCCCTCCCTCAGTATCCTTCTCTCTTGCTCTCTGAGATTCTTGCTAATGGGCTGGCTGTTATGCTCACCTTGAAGTATTCTGTGTCCTGTTCTGTGTCCTTATACTACAGATGGGGTCTATTTTATCTCTTTACCGTGACAGACATTACAGTGGGCTCTGAAAACTGTTGTGATTATTATTATATACATTTTTTTTTACTGCACACTTGGACTGCGAGGCAAGAAGAGATACGCAATTCATGCTTTTGTTTGCAGTTTTTCTTGCTTCTTTTTTTTCCTGAAAGAAAATCACCTTAAGTCTGCTGTTTGGATCGATCACATAGTGAAAAGATCAAATACCCGCACCTAGTATTGACCACACTCTCTCTCTATGGTGGACCTGACTGATTTATTAAGTTGCTGATTTGTTGTACAGGTAACTTGTACAGTACATTATATTATACAGTATTAGGCCTATATTATATTATATCATATGGGCTCTGCTGGATGCATGCTGCAGAGTGCAGTGAGATGGTATAAACAGTATAGATGGCTGCAGTGGTGGCCTCCCTCCCTCCCTCCCCGTGGCTGTGTGTGTGGCTGGAGCTGGGGATAGCCCTGGGCTTCGCCTTACTGTAATTATGCACCTTTAGCCCCCATCTCTCTCTGCACTCCTGCTGGAGCGGCGCTGAGCTGAGATTTCTCCATGGCGCGCCGACAGACTCCCTCACCTTCAACATTGCCTCCCCCTCTGCCTGCCTGCACAACTCCAACTAATGAACAACTCTCTCTCTCTCTCTTTCTCTCTCTAGTCTTTTTTTCTCTCTCTCTTGTTCTCTCTCTCTCTCTTGCTGTTTATGGTTTTCACTCTCTCTCTCTCTCTCTGGCTTTCTCTCTCTCTCTGTTTTTTTCTATCTTTATGTCTCTCTTTACTCATCTATCTTCCACTTTCTCTCTCTCTTTCTGTCTCTCTTTCTGTCTCTCTGCTTCTTTTTTTCTCCTCTTAGTCCAATCTGGCACACATCCTCTATATGTTCTCTGGCATTCCCTCATCCACGGTTATCATTTCTTCCTGTCGATGTCTCTTTTTCTCTTTTCACTCTCTCTCTCTCTCTCTCTCTCTCTCTCTCTCTCTCTCTCTCTCTCTCTCTCTCTCGCCCGCTTCCTTTCTCCCCCTGTCACTGCAGTGTTTAATGCGAGGGGTTGATTTCCCCTCTGGTGTGGCACTGGGGCTCATTAGGTGCTAAATGTGTGTTGTGCATTTCTGATGAACTCCGCCATGTTTTCTATGTTGACTGCCCAGCTCTTAGACACATATTTAATCTCACATACACACACACACACAGAGAGAGAGAGAGAGAGAGAGAGAGAGAGAGAGAGAGAGAGAGAGAGAGAGAGAGAG
>JASCQY010000078.1:10916798-10938542 GCA_030264315.1 Sardinella tawilis | reverse complement strand
GAGAGAGAGAGAGAGAGAGAGAGAGAGAGAGAGAGAGAGAGAGAGAGAGAGAGAGAGAGAGAGAGAGAGAGATTGCACACACAGCTAATGTGTAGGTGGTTTTGTTTGTGTTCTCACCACTAGCTCTGGACTTCACACCCAATCTTTTAAACACCATATGAGAAGCTAGTAGTGCCAATACATATGTTTTGCTACAAGTGTAGAGATGATAATTATGGTACTAAAGCAGGAAAGTAGGGTTGCATAAGTTTGTGATCCATAACAGATGGAGTATTCATTATCCAATATCACAGCACAATTGAAACCAAACTCACTTGAACTCAAAACTGGTTTGACCTGAGTTTCCCTGAAGAGAAACTCTGTATAATGTTGGACAGGCAGGCCTAATTAATCTCAAGTGTGGGCAAAGGCCAAACTGTTACGCACACTGTACACAATATGTGAATAATAATAACAATATTACTACTACTACTACTAATAATAATAATAATAGTAATATAAAACAGTTCAGAAAGGATAAAGAAAATAAATTCTTTAAATTACCCCTGGAAAAGGAATCAGATTTGTCATTGTTCAGTTATTCCATAATACTTTAAAAAGTGATATCTGAGTCACTTAGAACTGTGTACAGATGATAGAATTTAACTTGAAATCAATTATAAAATATGATATTGTTTCACAGCCTTTGGCTAACATACTGCATCAACTTAGCTTTGCTAAAAAGTCCCTGCTGAGATGATGCATGACCATCTGTTAAGATAAATAATGAATTCATTTATTAGGGAATTTCTGCATCTATGTCAGGACTCCTACCAACGGACATAATTCTAAGACAAAGTATGTGACATTTTTTACTTATTCAATTAATCTGACAAACACAAACAAATGTGTTGACATGTTTGTTCACACTATCCCCGGGGAGGGCATACAAGCTTAGCATTTTGGCATTTAGTCCAAATGAATCAAATCTACGTTTGGAAAGGTTACAAACAGGAATAAAACCGTGTATGGATATTTCCAGTCAGGTTTGTAATGCATGTTGTTTTGTTAAACTATGGCTATGTTCTCCTTCTTTATTAAATTATTTACTAAATTGTTTACTTACAAAAGCACTAACAGGACATGTATAGCTACCCCTCCACACCCACACCCACCTCTCTCTCTCTCTCTCTCTCTCTCTCTCTCTCACTCTCTCTCTCTCTCTTTGTCTTCTCTTTTTTTGTTTAAGGACATTTAGTCTCACACACTACATAAATGAGTCTAATTGCTACAGTACGGCACATTTGTAGGATTCACGCATGCCACTCATTGTCTCCCATAATCAAATTTTATAGGGTTTATCCCATGAACAAAGACAGGCGAATTTCATTTATTCAAAGACAGGGGAGAAATAAATAAATAAGAAAACATCTATCTCCATGGGAACACAGGAGTGGTCCAATGCTACATCACAGTGTGAATCAGTCATCCTTTGACAGTTTCACAGTCTAACTGCAAGCCTGCAACTCTCACTGAGCAAATTAATCCTTTAATTTCACAAAAAAAAAATCCCTAAGCAATTAGTTTAGTGACGTTCAAGCACAAAAGCACAGAAAGATGACAAAGAACCGAAGAAGCAGGAAATTCACTCTAAGCTAAAGGAACACACATATACCGAATTGCTATACATCCAATATTTATTTCTGTGTCCCTCAATCAAACACAAGGGTGTTTCAATTTACGTTTTTCATATAAGTTGCAGGCATCATCATTACTTCTTGCAGATAAGAGGTCACACTGAACCTTATTCCTTAAGAGACAGACACTCAGTGACACAAATTGATTAAAAGTTTGGTTGGCACTAGGAGGTTGAGTTTGCTATTTACGAGTTCACATCATCATTTCTCCTTTCCATATCAAAAGAGGAAGAGCTGAATCAAGCTCATTTCACCTTGAACATGTGGGTATCAGACAGTTGAATAAATACATTCATATTTTTCTCTCTCTCTCACCTGAACCAGTTCTACTTGGGGCTGAGGCCGCCAAAGCTTTGCTGGATTTTTATTAACGAGAAGACCTCATTTTTTTTCCCGGACTGGGCGCATTAGTGCATATCAGCACTGAGTATGCAGATGATTTGGAAGGCTGCTTATTTGAAAATGCACTTGAGATAGCGATTAGCATTTCAAGACCAAGCTTCGAAAAAAAGCAAAGAAAACCATTGGTTTTCCCCTCCACTGCACCCTTCTCATCCTGCTGATTAACAATGCATTAGTAAAAATGTCTGTGTGGAGACTCACTAGTTATCCCCGGACACACACACACACACACACACACACACACACGTCCAACACATGAGACACAAGGTTTTGTTTTCTGCAACAGGTTACAGTCCTGAGACTTGACTTGAGAGAGAGGTGGCAATATTGGGCTTTGCTAGTCTTTGTCCGTACAGCTAGCGACATTTGAAAGCAGGCCAAAAGGTGAATAAAAGTAAAGGTTTGCCAAAAACACTGGTCTCTACTTCCCAGGAAAATAACCTTTAGCAAGACAGTGGTGCTGAGAAACACAAACAAACAAATAAAACCAGAGACAGACCAAGAGCAAACCGCTTATGGATGATGGGAGCATCAACACCCACGGTCTTAAATTAGACAGAGCTGAGATGTGTGAAAGTTGCATTTCTGTAGTCCTCCGAGATTGTAAAAAAGCAGTGAAAAAGAAAACCATTCAAACACAATTCCACTTTAGAAACCCACCCACCAACAAGCAAGCTTACAACTCCTTAAAAGAGGGAGAAAAAAAGCAGTTAAAATGATGCTTTGTTGAACCAGAAAAAAAACAACTCTGAGAAACAACACAAGGTGGAAATCAGCCAAATCTATTCACTTGGGGTCCACTACACCAGCTGTAACCTTAAGCTAGATTGCAAGTCTTTCAAGAGCAACAAGAACACACTGGTCCCAGAACTGCCTACATATTTTCTCTACAGCTTAACAGGCTACAAAACCAGCCAGCCTTATTGCTTTGATATCAGGTATACCACCCCCAATCCTAGATTTCCAGAATGAGTTTCTAAACAGAAACAGAAGGCATGTTGGCTCTGGTGCAATCAATGCATAGGCAGAGGAAGGGCAGACTGGTAGGCTGTTAGCCAGAGTTGGTAATGCAGGCTGTACAGTGGTGCAAAACAAAGCAAAAAGGTTAAGTGCCTGGCAAGGCAGTTAGGAAAATAGATTATGTTTCTCATGGCGATGATAGCCTATGTACTGTAATACAGTACAGCCTGACAGACAGCATATGGAAATTCTTAAACAAGACAAAATTGTAAGTAACCCGTCCCCAGAAGGTCTATAATGGTAACATAATAATAACAGATGAATTTAAGAATTTAGGGAGTGTATTATATTCTATATATTTATGTAGTATTTACTAAGAGTGAATTTCTGAAACACTTTCTAAAATAAAGGCAATAGCCATGACAAAATAACATGACTGAGTCAGATTTGAAAGCAAATCAGACATGCGGTCTACCATCACAGACCAAAATCCTTCAAAATAAAGCAGAATATAAAGATGTTGTTGTTGTTGCTACCAAACTGAAAAGTGAGTCAAAAGTGCATCCCAGGTTAGCACACTGATCCACTTTCAGGTTCACCACCTGCAATCCTCCACATTAAGACCCAACTGTTAAGGGGAGGGGAGGGGAGGAGAGAGCGAGGACTGCTCTCAGATCTGTTTCACTTGGCTACTCACAGCTGGAGAAGCTGAGGGGGCAGGAGTGCTCGTCCATGGGGAAGTTGTGCAGCTGCAGCTGGCATTCCGCATTGATGGTCATCCTGCAGGAGAGCGAGCCAAAGAGAGGGAAAGTTAGAGTTAGCGCAGCATGGCGCGGTGCCGTGCAGCGCTGCGAGCTCCGCCTCGGGCCTGGGGTATACACCGATTAAACCCTCCTGGCTCAAGGGGCCTCGCCTTGCCTCAACGCAGCTAATTAGCAGCAAACCGGAGTGCACTGGCCAAAAATACATCCACAAAGAACCGGAGGGGTGCTCTTGACTAGCATAGTGACTGTTGCTAATCCTTAGCAACGGGGCTTACCTTTTGGTTGGAAACATGGAATAGTGGACTTATTCCGCCGTGGTGCAGTAGCCAGTCCACTATTCCTAGTTACAGTGCATTATTCATTTTCACTATTCCCTTTACAGGGACTACATGAGTTGCTATATTGATTCATTTTCGTTTTAGCAGTATAAAAAAATTCAAAACTTCCATTTCTTTCAACTTTTTTTGTAATGAATGTACCGAAATAAGCCTCTAACCTAAGCCTCTGTGGCTATAATTTAACTTGTGAAATGATTATGTAGCAGTGTGAGTATGAGAAGAACTCTGAGTGGTCAAATGGAGTTTGCTAAGTACAGCAGGTCAGGTCAGTTGGTTCCATGTCAGGGAGTGTCCTGCAAATTGGTTAAACCCCCTCAGCCACTCAGAACAGCTTGGGGACTGATTCTATCAGTCCCTCAAAGTATATAGGTCAGCCCGTGCTCCCCTTGCCCCAGAATCAGTCAAAATATGCCCCAGTTCCACTCCACCACCACCACCACCACCAACTCCTCTTCCTCCGCCGCCTCCTCTTCCTCCCCCACTTCGTTCCATCGTCTCCTCTCTCGGCCCTGAGAAAATGTCAGTGGTATTTGCCGTGGCTTTGCTCGGCTACGCTGGGATGAATGGAGATTGAAGCTGACATGTCTGCACGTCCGCAACCCCTCACTCACTCACTGGAGCTCGCCTCAGAAATGAGCGCTGGCTCAGGCTCTCACTCGGCCACTTGGAACTGCCTGCTTGCATTCATAACAAATTAGGCTCTGCCATCTTGCGTCGGCAATGCAATCCAGGCAAGACTTTAACAGATAAGAGTGGGGACGTGGCCTTAAACGACTCCTATGGCCTACTTGCTCTCCAGGGGGCCAGTGGGTCTACATCACCGGGGCCAGTAGGTCTACAGTATATCACTCGAGTCATTTGTGGGCCTTCATTTTTTATGACGTGGTGCATACCACAAGAAAGTTACAAGTAGTAAAAAGTGATACGGTTATATTTCATAAACAGTAGAGGGACAAACTGAAGCTTGCAAGAGTTACTGGCCCCAACAGATACAGCGAAGGTTTTACAGTAACTCTTTTATGAAGGCAGTCCTCCTATCCAAAACTCCACAACTCAAAACCAGATTGGGTCAAGAACAACGGTCAACCATCTTCAGTTCAGGTAAGAGCCCGGCTGGGGGCGTTGTGGCTCAGTGGGCTAGTGCACCATACCATGAATCCAGGGATCCGGGTTCATGTCTGACCCAAGGTTATTTCCTGATCGCTCCCCCTCTCTCTCTCCCCACTCATTTCCTGTCAGTCTCCACTGTCCTATCTGAATAAAGGTAACAAAAAGCCCCAAAAATATCTTAAAAAAAAAGGAAAGAGCCCAGCTGACTTACCTCAATGTGTACAGGATCCTTCCATCGCTTGATATCCGGAGAAGTTGATTGGGAGTGGTGATCCAGTGAGCTTCGGCATGTTTGGAGTTGCGGAAGATGGTGTCAGGTATCCATATGAGTCCAACCATGTTGCTGGTGAGGGTCAGCAACTTCATGGTGCTGTTGTACCGCAAACGAGTGTCTGTCCACGCCTGGGCGAATATGATGTCAATTTGGTACTCCTGCAACCAAAGACAGCATAAAGCATGGGGTTAACACTCCTTCTATGTACCACTGGCAAAACAACTTTTGCATAACAAGACTGAAATAAATGTACTGTAGCCTATATACTTTTGTCAAAAAACCTGTATGGCAAGATACAGATTATCATTTTAATTAGGTAATTGCAGGGATTTACAGATGTAAATTAGCTTTCTAGCTAACTCTGGTATTAGCAATGTCTTGTACATGGTCCCTGACAAATAAGGGATTTAAACTATTTATCTCAACAGTTGGCCCTTCTATTTGCTGTAGGCTACCCCGCAGATAGCCTACTGTACATCATATCATCTTTAGCAACCTTCTAGGTTTGAACCACATATGCTCACTTTAAAGCAAAAACAAACCATGTTGCTATTCAGAGCTGACTGCTTAAAGGATCCCAAATGACCCTTTTAACTGTTATCATCTATAGTCTCTCTCTCTCTCTCTCTCTCTCTCTCTCTCTCTCTCTCTCTCTCTCAAGAAAGTTTTTGTGCTAAGTCCTCTCTCTCTCTCTCTCTCTCTCTCTCTCTCTCTCTCTCTCTCAAGAAAGTTTTTGTGCTAAGTCCCCACAGGAATAAAACAAGGCTCCAGGTATAACCTTATTTAGAAGTTTCAGCTTTAGCACAAAAAAAAACACAAATCCGCTCTTAGGCACAAGGTGCTTGTGGATAGGTGTATAAAACAGTTACATAAAGTGTCCATGCAACAACATTTCAGGCTTCAAAAAAAAAACAAAAGACCTTCAGCAAGCTCTTTCTGTCACCAGGCCTGACTGTAGTCTGACCTTTTCTTAACTCTCTTGGCTAACATGTGACAGAGAAGTGCATCATACAAGTCCAATTAGAGAGCAGATGCCCACAAGAGCGCTCACTTAGTAGCCCTGACCTTTAGCTGTAGACACACGAGTGAATCACCCTGCTACACAGTGCATTATCGGGCCGCCTGGCCCACCGCAATCAGGGAGGACAGGGCTCTCGTAAATGCGTTGATTAAAAGGTCAAACGTTTGGGACAAATGCTACAAGGTTTTCTCTTTTGGCAGCAAAAAGCAAAGGAAAGACAGGCAGCCGTAATAAATGACAAACTTATTTATTTATCCAGATTTATCTGAACGATTAAATAAAGTTGCTGTAAATATGCAACATTTACTTTTTGACAGAAAAATAAGAGCTATTTGATTTATTTAAAATATCTCCACAGATACAGGGTATGCTATTTTAGCTTTGGTGCCAAAGACCTTTTCCAATTCTGGGATCATCCGACCAGTAGCAATGGCAGACAGAGTTAAACTTCTTTCCAGAAAACTCCATTCAATCAGACTACATTCAGTCTTGGTGGCGAGTGACCAATAGAGACATGAGAGAAGTTCCCTTTCTTGAGTCACAAAGCTGTGTAAAATCTGTCCGGTTCCCTCCACGGTGGAGCTTATGTTATCCAAAGCCATCTAGCAGACCATCTCTCTGTGTACATTAGTACCAGAGAGGGTAAAAGCGGAGCGAGAGGAACCAACGTCCATTAAATTCCGTGTTCTGTTTTTGCAAGGGGGAGGGGGGCCCCTTTATGCAGATCAAAGTCAAGCCCTCATTCGCTAATGCAAAAGATCAGGTAAAAGTTTATATTGTGACGTGCCGGCTTATGCAGACCGGAACTATTCACGTCTGCTCCCGTTGTAACGTATTATGTTGCTCTATCTTGGTCAATATTCCATAATCTTTGGTAACACAGTAGTACGGTATGTTGTAGAACAGGATTAGGGAACAGAGAGTCAATTCTGATGATTAGAACAATAAGTATCATTTTACTGCCAATGGGTGTGCTAGCTGCACTAATATGAAATCCGATTAAACACCATCTTCCAGATAGTGCCAATGCCATTTTCCATGCAGCTGAGTGAAAATAATTGATGGTTGGAGATGAGAGTGTTTCACTGCATGATTAAAGTCATTTGCGGTTCGTGTAGGAAATAAAGCCTCACAAAGTGTGCCTCGCCCGCTCTCTTTGTCCCCGTCTTTCTTTCTGTTTCTCTCCAACACTTCACCATTTGAAAAGAGCATACAGTAGGCAGCACAAAAGGTTAACTAACTAGTGTGTGTGTGTGTGTGTGTGTGTAAGTGTTGTGTATGTCGAAAAGTGAAACAATAATGTGTGTGTACATGTTTGTGTGTGTGTGTGTGTGTGTGTGTATGTGTGTGTGTGCACATCTGTGTGTGTACACTGATTCCAACTTCAGTTTAAGACCTCCACACGACAGCCCAAATTAATTGCTCCTAACTTGAGTAGGGCGAGCGAGACGACAGAGATTGTGAAAAATGGTCAGACATAAAAACCATCTGAATGATGAAGCATTAAAGGTGGCTCTCGGAGACAGAAGAGAGAGAGAAAAAAAGAAAAGAAAAACTCAGGGTTATATGAAGCTGTCGTGATGAGCTCCAGACACTTAGATGGCCTCTTTATTGCTTTGATGATTTCTACCTTTCTCTCCATGGGATCTGGCACTTTAGAGAGAGAAGAAATGCCCGAACGGAGGAAGAGGAAGAAAACACTGTGTGTCACATTCAATTTATTGTGTTTACACTGGCCAGTCTATAAATACATGTATACAGTATAACGTAAGTGTTACGTGCCGGCTCGTAGACCCGTATAAAACAATACATTATTGAATACATTAAAAACTAATAATGTGTGTTCGTACAAGTCCCTGTTCACTTCCTGTTATCTTTTTTAATTATTAACCTTCATTTTTATTTATTTATTTTTTTTTTATTTCTTCTTTTTTTTTTTTAAATTATAACCTCATTATGGGGTTATGACTTTTTGGAATGGCACATAATGCAAAGCCAGGGATGGATGAACAGCTTGGAGGGGGGGCAGAAATCACATTCGTCAGCTTGCCATGTCACCGAATCATGACCAGTTTTGGCGCCTGGACCAAAACGTCTGTGACGGAATGCAAATATGCTGTTGGGTGACAAACTAAATTTTTCTTTCTTTTTTTTTTTTTATTTGGTGTAACGTGCCACCACACTGGGCATGTTATGCAGCTGGGATTGGCTTCACATTAGCTGACTACCGCAGCAGGGGAGAAATAGACAGTATTGTGCTGCTGAACGCTGTGAGTGAGAGCCACTTTGGTGACTCATGTGTGCATTCAAAAACACCTTCGCATGCATTTCCAAGCTAAATTACAATCCATCATGTACCTAGGCTTATACAGTACAATAACTTTCAAAGCCAGTTGACGACTAGCCAGAAGGTGAAAAAAAAAATCCTAGGTAAAACTGTGCGTGTTATTTTTGTCAAACCCATACTGAAAGTCACACATTATGAAGAAAGATTAATAACTCTTCTTATCAGATTTTCAGGGAGGCACAAACTAAAAGTTAATAATGGCAGAGGAAGTACTAAAGGCATGTGTTGTTTTCAGACACATAAATGGCAACCTCGAGAGTTGTTTGGAAAAAAAATCATTTGTGACGAAATTTACCAGATGTCAGAGACCCTCTCAACCTGTTCAAGCAAGCGCACGTATTTTGCTTGGAAACAATAATGAACCACCTTAAAGGGGCAGTCAGTGATGCTAGTGGAAATCACATTTGTTTATGTTTGTGTTTACGTTTACATCTCTAAGCAGACACTGTTGACTAACAAAGCCTACTGTACATTATATTTAAGCCGACAACTGAACAAAACATGCCAGAGAGTTAGCTCAGCCCTACTATTAGTTCTTCGTACTTAGTTTGAGGGGCAGGTTGCCACCGTTATTATCAGCATATTATTTTTATGTGTTCAAGAACAGCATAACATTGCTGACTGCACATTTAAACAGGAATACTATGAGGGTCCAGAGCTGGATCTTGATCTGGATTCCAATTGAACAGTAGATGGCATCATCTGGAGTGAGATGTTGGCTCATTGCTCGTTTCTCTTAGCATATTGGCACAGTGAAATGCCATGGTACTGTACTCCAAACTCCAAACTCCAACTCCAAAGGTGTGAGGTGTTTGGAAGGCTAGGGTGTAAGGCTGGATGTACCTCTGGTGTTTGTCAGTATAAGGATCCCTCCCACACTCATTACACGGATTACGTTTTCGACCAAATTCTACAAGATATGAGATTGACTTCATTTGCAAAACATACTCATTGAAAAAGAGCACAATTATTGTCTTCCCTGGTGAACACCAGCAATGAAATAACAGCCTATAAGGCACTGCACTCTTGCACTATTTCATACCCTTTGTAAGTGCATTCAGAATCAGCCTTATTAGAGTGATTGTTCAGGGGGGCACTCTCTAACCGAATTTCCTGTCTGGGGTGTCAATGGCGTGACACACAGATGTTGCCATCTACACATCCGATGCCTCAGGGTGCCGCAGCAACTCTTTTTGAGTGTCTGATGCTGCACAATCTGTTGAATAATTCATTAATTCAAAGCAAAGCTATAGAGCTCATCCCAGGGACTCCGAAGCCTATATACATTTGCTGATGATTAAAAAACATGGAGATTCATCAGAGAGAGAGAGAGACAGAGAGAGAGATGAGATGTACTACTCTACAGACAAGGCTATTATTTATGGGGCATTATATTGAATGTGTTTTTTCCGGCTGCAAAAAGCTGCAAGTGGCATTAATTATAGGCAACTATTGAGTGAATTCCCAAAGAGACAGTGAATGGTTGCATGTTTGTGTGTCTGCTTTGTGTATGTGCTATGAGTGTGCGTGTGTGTGTGTGTGTGTGTGTATGTGTGTGTGTGTACATCATTTGTCTGAAGTTCACACATTCCCTTTGGTTATATAGTATCTCTGTCAGCCTCCACAGTTCAGCCACACAGAGAAAAACACCCAAGGTTGTTTAGGAAAAAGAGACTGAGGAAAAAAAAAACAGCTTTCCAAAATCAAACAAATAGTCAAACTCGACACAATATTGTTAGATATATAAAACAAAAATCGTACGTCATGATTTATTCAATCATGAGGCCATTTTGTGATTTTCCCCAGCCTAAACCCAACTTTGTATCATGCCCCTATTTGCAGAAGCTTTTAGAGGGTCATGGTGAATTATTGAAATGTTGAGTGCTATAGTGTTCTTACGACTATGGCTGGCATACGGTGTACTAACAGTGCTGCTTGGTGTTTCATTCAAGAATTCCATTCCTTACCACAAAAGAGAGAGAGAGAGAGAGAGAGAGAGAGAGAGAGAGAGAGAAACATGATGTAATACATGCTTTAAGGCTTTTTTGTTTTTTCGAAGCACAACATGGGTTGTGGACTATACCTGAAACCGTCCATTTCTCATTCCTAACCTGCATCATGCAGCACATGTAGAAAACACCCATTAAGGGTCTCGGGAATCTTAAGCAGTCAGAGCCACAGTAAAATATACTGGGGTCTCCGGCAGCTTCCCGCTGGGAATGTGAACTGAGGGAGCGGGGGATGATGATGTGCTTCGCAGCAATGAAGAAAAATGCTGCCCTCTCTGCACTGTGGAATTTGAGGTCCTCGGCAAGCTGATCAAAACCATCACTCATCCACACAAAAAGTGACAAACTGTTCAGCTCGATTAGCCCAAGTACCACTGAGAATGTAAACACTATTGCTAGAGCAGCGGCAACAACAAAAGCGAGTGAATATTTACATGGCGAATGGGCGCCTTATTAAAAGAAAAGAAAAGAAAGAAAAACATATTACATAACTATAGGAACTCACAGAACTCATTTCATTCAACTAGTTCAGGCAACAGCTCAGGCCACTGGTTGCTGCGTAGATCCGAAACACTTTGGTACATGAGCATTTGGGACGGAACAAAAAGCTAAACACAAGACCAGCAATACAAACACGGAAGTCCCTGTACATAATTGATGCAGACTTCCAGCCTCCATCATTCGCAGGCAGCCCGCTTGCTTGCTCGTTCTTCCAGAAAGTGGAACAAAATGGACAGGCATGAACCGGAAAGGTGCTGAGATTTCATGGCTCCGAGGCTGGAATGCCGAGTGGGGAGCCACGTGTATTTGGGAGGAGGCCTCACGGCTACGCCAGCCTGGTCCTGACATGCCGTTTTTTTCCCGCACCTTTCCAAGTTTTTTTTATCCATGATAAAGTCTAAAGTTGTCCTCAGAAAGTGTTTTTTTTTTTGCTCAGTAATGTTTCCCATCATCATGAAATGACCCAGACGTACAGTACTCAGTACAGTATGCAGTAGTGAGTTTAGAGCTTTAGGCATGTCCCTCCCATCCTTCAGCTCCATTGTAACATGGAATGTGTGAGAGTGACATGACAAAGCTCCATAAGTCAGGTAACAAAAAAAAACTCAACTTGGTAGTACCTAATTTATACTGTAAGTCTACACTGAATTCTTTTAACACCATCATGCTATTGCAGTCATTGCCATGTTATCTTAAATTGAATTAATCTTGATAGCTTTTCTTGATCTCACAGTGTTTTACGTCAACATTAATTGCAAATGGATAGAAAAAAAACACAAGACGACAGAAAATCTAAATGCAGCCTAAGACTGCAAAATGTGATGAAGATGTTTCTCTTTGCCATGTGCACGGTTTTGTGTCCATCCCCTATCTAATGTTTTAGTTAGCATGACCAGACCAGGATATTGGGCATTCTAGAGCTCAAACATTGGTAATATTTGGCAAATGTTACAAATCAATTATCCAATCATCTAAAGTTCAAAAACAACAACAATGTTAATGGTACTGAATTGATATACAAAAAGGTGTCATTCCAAGGTACTCACTCAAATACCAATGTGTTCAGTAAAATAATTGCTGTCCTAAATGTTAACAATCCACAGTATACTGTTTACACTGTTATACCCAGGTGGTGTTTATATATTTCCCAAATGCATTTTCTGTGCTGCATTATACGGTATATAGATAAGCTAAGGGGATTTATGGACTCTCCTATACTGACAGGCATTTATGGAGCTGGTGAATGTGTGTCTGCAGATGTAAATTGGTGGTGGTCTGAAAAACAGTGAGTGGTTAGCTGCCCAGACGCCCCCACACAGATATCCTCATTAACTGACTGAGCCTTCTGCAGCTCCTCAGAGCAGTAGACACTCATGCAGTGTTCTATATGTGTGTGTGTGTGTGTGTGTGTGTGTGTGCGTGCGTGCGTGTGTGTGTGTGTGTGTGTATGTGTATGTGTGTGTGTGCGTGATTATGTCTTATGCCTGGCCCCATGTGACCTTCTGCTGAACTTCCCGAGCCAGGAATGCAGAATCACTCAGTGTGGTACATTAAATTTGACAGGGTTAAATGAGAAGGGATTGGTATGTTAGAAAACATGCTTACACACTCACCATATCGATTGATGAAACTGGTCCTATACTGTTCACATATATGTCAACATCCACAACTGTTGGTTTACCTATAACAAGAAGAAACATTAATTGACTTTCATTTGTTACAACTTTTAATGAGATTTGTGCCAATAAAACAATTCATAAATCCCAAAGTTACAATAATTCTTTTATAGAATGGTTATTTATTAGCTTTTAGGATTTAATTGAATGTTGGTGAAGGAAGGAATTGGAGGGGGGGGGGTCAAATTGGGAAGAGATGCTGAGCCTGACTCGGAACAGAAACCCGTTTCTCTGTCACCACTTACAGTACAATACAGTACATGTACATCCGAATGCGGCACGGCTGCCTCTGCAGACCACAGCTCCTCCAGTTCGTATAGTCTATTCACTGCTTTTTCTGACTCGAGCCATAACAAGTGCAAACACGTGCAGCACTTGCCAGAGTGCTTGTCTTTGCTTGTGTCGGTGTGAAATACAGTTAGTGATCAGGCACTTAAATTACACGTGGCGCCACAGATTTACAGTCCGCTCATTCTCCCTCTCTCTCTCTCTCTCTCTCTCTCAGCTGTTTGCCCTTGCCCTGCCTCTATATAGTCCTTGGCTGAGCCATCAGCCACTTAAACTGTCAGGGGAGCCTGCAATGGATAGCATTGCAGACAGCCCTACATGTCACAACATGTCAGCTCCCACAGCATGAATAATTCTGGCGGACTGGGATAATTAACAGCGCTCAGAGAGAATCCTGGGCACACATATCTGGAGGATTCTTCGCTTTTTATCTCGCAGATTTAAAGGTTCTGCTACATTCCTTGAGTTATTACCAACACGCGTGCGTCTATTTTTGAATAGAGTCACACGTAGGCCTTTATGAAAGTTTCATCGCCATATATTTTATAAATGCTTTGTGTGTGTGTGTGTGTGTGTGTGTGTGTGCGTGTGTGCGTGCAAGTGTGTGTGTGTATTTGTGTATGCTCACTGTGTATGATTTATTGAAAAAGTGCTGCATATCTTTTTGTGAAATGAGCAATGTGACTTTGACTCTCATGTTGCCTCTCTCACCGCTGTAACACTCCATGCACTAAATGACTGGGCTAAATGACTGCTCTGTTCATCTCTCTGGATCTCTCTGTGATGTTTGGTCAGGCAGGCTGCATGAACCAACTCCCACTCGCTGGCTTCGGCCTCTGCTACCGTGTCAGAGGCAGATGGCAGGACAAAGCAAAGCATGTTGTCCACCGATGAGAAGCCCAGGAAAAAAAAAAGCGATGTTGGAAAGAGGGAGAGCCTCGGAGAGCTGTCTGAGGCATGAGCACATCAGCTCGCACTGTCAGACCCCCGACGGTGATGGCAGCTACTTGAGAAGAGCGTCAAACACACGTCTCAAAAAAAAAAAAAAAAAAACCCACACAAAACACATAAAAGCGTGCTGTGAAAATAAAGAAAGGGCTTCTGGAGAGACTATGTGCAGCCTCTAGCAGTGTGCTCTCACAGGCACGCCTACATAAGGACCCAGGCGGAGGAAGGTCACAGAGGTAGAATCTTCACCTACTGTATACAACTGGCTGGGCCATTTCTGAGCAAACATGCAAGCCGGGGGATTTGTAAAGAGATGAAGTGACTATTCGGTAATGGGCAGAGAGAGAGGCTTTATTGTGGCTCTGAGCTGACTATTGAGCGACTGCACAATTGAGCGAGTGAGTCGAAGAAAAGAGAGAGTGTGTGTATGTGTGTGTGTGTGAGAGAGAGAGAGAGAGAAATGAAGAGAGAGAGAGAGAGAGAGAGAGAGAGAGAGAGAGAGAGAGAGAGAGAGAGAGAGAGAGAGACACTCCAATGGGACTACTGTATGACTGGACAATGAGAGTCCAGAATGCAGAATGCTCAATCATGCTTTGGAAAGAATCCAAGGTTTGGGACTGAAATATGAATGTTAAGCAGAACAGTCCTCAACAACTAATGTTTGTGGCATTACAGTCCACCAGTCTCCACCAGAGAATTCTACCTGTAGGCCAGCCAAGCTCACGCTCAAACCTGCATTTCACTATGCATGTACTGTAGTGCTAGTCAGGGTACTCTCCAAAGGCTTCCCAATCTCCAACAGAGCAGCAAACAGAAATCAAGACAGAACCAATAGGTGAAAGAGTGAAAGAGTCTGCTTCACCGAGCTACCTGTAGGCATGGATGCCATATTTACAGTACTCTATGTCTTCTACTTAGGCTAATTCTGAATAAGCAAGCAATTTTCTTTCCCTGCAACAACACTCTCTCCAATAATCAACACTCTCTCCAATAATCTTTATCCACATTGTTATCTATTGACAGAGATAAGTCTATCCTTCAGCAATATCAAGAAATCACCACATCACACAAAACAAAAGCATCCCAAATGCTGCATTTCATTCTACAATGCACATGGTGCAATAAACGATGGGAGATGTGAGCATGTCCATAGAGGCTTAATTCCTCAGTGCACATCATGGAAAACAGAGACATGCATGCACGCAAGGGCAAAAACAGGTCAAGTGAACACAAACAGCCAGTGCACACCATGTCATGGGCACAGAGAGGGCACTGCTTCCGCCATCAGTGGCCTCAACCCAGATGCACACTTGTCCCCCCGCACCGCACACACTGCCCGACTTCTCTTTGACCATGCCACAGGACCAGCGGTAGCCCCTCCAGGGCCACTTCAGTGCTTGCCTGCCTGCCTGCCTGCCTGGCCGCCCTCTGAGTGCCCGATGTCTGAACCACGTCCAGCGATGCCCAGTGCTCAGAATCCCCCAGTTTCTCTCCAACCTCCTCTACCTCTCTCTCCTTTCCAGATCCCCACACCCCCTCCCTCATTCTCAGCAGGCTACATGTGCCTATTTAGGGTTTGGTGTGTAGGACACACGCTTTTAAAAGGACTCTCCCTCAAAAAAAAAAAAAAATGGCATTGCATTTTAATTTAAAGCCCTTTGACTCTTAAGCGAGATTCGGACTAATCAGAACCGACTTCTCGCTCTTTGAACGTCATGTGAGTGCAGATTCCTCGCTATCGCCTCTTTTTTTTCCTCACCTGATTAATTATTAACTTAATTGGCACCTTGGGGCTTCTTCAGTTTCCTTATCCACCGTGGCACAGTGGTGGTGCCCCATATAAATGTACTTACATGGAACAGAACTTTCCTCCAAACCAGGGAGAGGAGAGGAGAGATGAAAAAATGAAAAAGGCGAAACAAAAGATTTTAATTAAAGCTCATTATTAACGAGGTGTAATATTTAAAGGGCGGGCATTACTCATTGTTGGTTCAGCTATTCGGTGAAGTTGAACTTGGAGCTTTAGGAACGTTGGTCCCTGTGATTAAAGCCATCTCTATGCACACACTGGAGGCTCAGCTGGTGGAATCGCTAATAACAGCAATCACTGGTAGAGGTGGTGGTGAGGGTGAGGGTGGGGTTGGAGGACAGGCTGTGTGTGTGTGTGTGTCATTTTGTAGGAGCTCAGCCTATCAAACAGAGCAAGCAGGACATTCTTACAGAGGCTGTGCGGCAAAGTGGCGGTAAACAATGACAAGAACACACCGCAGCTCTGTTGAGTGGTTGGCAAAATGTGCTTGTGTGTGTGTGGTATGTGACTATGTGTGTGTGTGTGTGTGTGTGTGTGTGCGCGTGTGAGAGTCCCCAGAGAAGCACCACCTCCACAAGCACTGCTGGGACAACACTGTTCAACAACACTTGCAAACCTCGCAACTCTGTATCGAACCTCCTGTCATAAAGAATTCATAGCCCAGATTTCACGTTCAGCCCCCGGCAGGCTCTCCAGTCACCCCCCTTTTCAATACCTATTAGCCTCCAATCTTAACCACTTGTCCTCATAATGAGCGGTTCACGCTAACTTGCTAACTGCCATACATTACTCACGGGCTAACTTAATTTGCCCTTTAGCTGTCAAAACACGGTGGTCCTCTCTCTGACCGAGTTTGAAATAGACTACCTTTAATAACTTGCCGGCGTTGTTTGAAACGGAGATGCTGCTCGAATGCAATGTCATGGAAGGCACTGTGCAGACTCATCCACTCGGGTAGACAGGAGGAAGCGAGAGATTTGTGTTTTAGCCCAGATGAAATATGCACGAGCACGCGTTAGTGTGTAATTTATGACTGCCAGCTTGGTTTCTGTAGCCGTGCTTTAAAAGGTGATAAAAGCATGCTAGTAACTTTTTTTTGTCAGCGTTTGCCCTTTCAGCTATACGAGCGTACAGCTGGTCTTATGCTAATGAGAAAATGCTGCATACATCAGTATAGCATAGAAAAATGCAGCAAAAACTGTGTACATTTATTATAATTGTATACTCTGTAACATCTTATCATCCAAGATGGCGGCGCGTGGACACGCAGCGACCTCACACTCTCCTGTTGTGCCTGTGCACTTTATTGTTGTCCTGTCCTGTCCTGATACTTGTCTGCATGGGATAGTGAGAAACGCAATTTCGATTCCTTTGTATGTCCAGTACATGTGAAAGAATTGACAAATAAAACTGACTTGACCTGACTTGACTTGATGTGGTGTCATTGTCCCTTTAACGTGACTCGTCATGTTTCAAGTGCAAGCACAGTGTAAATCTTGAGTAGATTGCATTACTGTAGTTTGGTCCTCATCAAAACAAGCAGGCTGCAGTATGTGAATGGCCAATCAAAAGGTCTTGAGTTTTGCCTTGACTCTCTCGAAAGTGTTGCATCGATGCAAAGTCCTCGAAATCTCTCCTCTCAGTTCTCTGCTCCGGTCTGTATCGTGGACAACACTGTGTCTCGACTAACCACAAACTATGACACACTGACCTCAATTTTGTTTGCCAAGACTTTCTTCTTGCAGCTCACTGCCTTTGTCAACCCCCCTCCCGCACCACCACCACCACCACCACCACCACCACCACCACTCCTCCTACAAAAAAAGCCTTTGGCTCAGATCGTTCAGTGCTCTTCAAAATAACTTTCTTTTAATCTCGAGTAACTTCAAATATACTGATACCAAGCATTTACTGTGACCAGCAGCCTGTGCTACAATACATGTTATGGGTTTCATGGGGCCTCCGTGTGTGTGTGTGTGTGTGTGTGTATGTGCATGCATGCATTTGCATTAATATTTATTTCGGTGCATGTCATTTAGCATGTTCCCATATCTGATATGCTTTGCAGAGTTTCTTTTTTTTTTTTCTGACCGTGCACAACAGCAGATCTGCTTTCAATCCTCTCCAGCCTCTTCAGGCAAACAAGTGTTTATCTTTCAGGCAGATTAGGTACCCAGTCTCAACCCATTGCTCAAAACAGATTTCCAACTCCACAAAGTGCTCTTGTGGAGCCTTCTCAATGGGTCTCTTCACAGCCTCGAAAAACAGACTCTCTCTGAAGAGTCCATTTTCCATTTTAATGCAAGAGTGGCACTAGAAGCAAGCCTGAAGGAAGTTGTTTGGGAGAGATCTTTGCCAATAGCGACTGGTCTCATGTGGTTTCTAACGTTTCGGAAAAAAACAAGTGTTACGTGCATTAGTCAGCCACTTTCGAAACCACAACTTTGCAACTGCATCCGCCGCACTGTCGTAGCGCGCATACCCCCGCATCCACATGTATTGTACAGTAAAACAACATCTCTCGTGATCTCCTAAGAAAAACAACAGACATGCTCACTTTAGGGGAGCGCAACCTTAAACCGCTAACAGCATTCGATCTTGAGAATCTATAAATGCCACATATAAAAAGTTTATGGCATTTCTGATGCTGGGTCCATACAGTACACAGCACACACACAAACAAACATGCATACACACACACACACACACACACACACACACACACACACAGACAGACACACACACACACACACACAACCACATGGAACCACACGTATGCACACACACACATACACACTTAAAATAACTAGAGGGAAATTGGACTCCCTTACATCCTACCATAACAAAGCCAAACTTGTTCTCATAAAAACCCATTTCATCCTTCCTTCTGGTCTATTTTAACCACCGGGGAGTGAAAGTGCTGTGACAAGTTTCCCATGACCCGTTGTGACACTGCAGCCGGGCAGGCGAGCCGAGCGAGCGGGAGGCCCATAAGACGTCCCGTCCGAGGCTTCTGTGTGTGCTCAGCTCACAAACGCACGCACTGAGCCATGGCAAGAGATTAAATGACAGGGAGAGGAAGTTATGTGGTGGGGGTGAGAGGAGAGGTGGGGGGGGGCAACAATCACCAGACACTCCCCTCTTCCTCTCTTCCTCCCTGGCATTGTGTGGCGCAATCTCGTACATGCCACGGATGAAGGCTCCGCTCCGCTGCTCCTTGTAGCCGGTCCAGGTGTGCGGCTGGTCGAATATTAGCCTGGCTGGAGACTTTAATTGAGTCAGGGGCTTGACTGAGAGGCCTGCCTTCAGTTATACGACTGGGGGAAATGTACGGTGCCATAAGCCTTTTCACAGGTTGTTTACCATCACAATGGCACAGTCATAAAAGGCCATTTGTGGTGGCTCATGGCAAACTTCCCTCTCTCTATCCATTGGATCTGACTCATGGTAGCTTGAATTTGAATGCAGTCAGACGTGGGTCTGGTCTGGAAGGAGCCCAGATGTACGTCTCTGAGGCGCAGGAGAGGCTCAAAGCTGCAAGCCCTCTTAAGTGATTGCATGAGGTCAGTCATGCTCCACTACTCCGTGTTAACAAAACATACAGCGGCAACTTTCTTCCTCTTGGAGTCCCTTGGCGGATAACAGTTAACATGGTGACATCACCCCTGTGCACCCTCTACAGCACCTCACGTAACACTCAGTCACATTATACACACACACACACACACACACACACACACACACACACACACACACACACACACACACACAGAGGATTTAAATGGGCATAATCCATCAAGTTTATCCATTCAAGTACTTGAGTTGGCATTTTCTCTTGTGAGTAGACTTTTAGACAGACTGGTACACTGCACATTCTGAAACCTTAAATGCAGATCTGACACTGACACAGGTCTATTATGTTCCTCAAAAGGCAGAAATACAAAGATAGATGCATAGATGTAGAGATAAATACACTGCTAAACAATAATTCCTGATGCATATTTAATGCAACAGATTTGACCCAAAGTGTTTCAGACAAATAAAAAATGTTGTTCTTGTGGTACTTGAAGTGCAACACTATACCTGACACATCTGTGATTGCCAACATGCAGAGCCTTGATGTGATGACTAATGTGATTACCTGAGGGCTCCTCTGTCATTCCCTCAAATGTTGTGACCTCATATTTCTGTCCTGAAGGAGATGGAACACACGATAGAGAAGCCAGAGATACCATCAATGACCAATCAGGAGAGTTCAGCTGTAATGACACTGTGTTTTGGAATGATGATGTAATTGTTCACTGGCAATTATATTATGTAACACATGACTTCAAGCTTCTGATCCACAACTATGTCTCTGGAGTATAAAAATCATCAGGTTTTTGTTTTGTTTTAGTTTTATTTTAAGAAATGACCACCTACAAATCTGAAGAAGGCAAAATCACTGCAACTGTATGATCAAGTGGCTTCAAAAAGGTATCAACATCTAGCTAACAAATTGTGTGACAAATTGTGACAATGGCATATAGTGACCACAGGTCCAGGTTCACCTTTGGCCCAAGGAAAACTTTTGAATCTACCCTAGCTGAAACTATACTTCATACAGTATGTCTTGGATGTTCTCCTATAGCCATGGGCTTGAATTCGAATATGTGATATTTAACAAAAAATTCTCTTAACTACTTTTCCAAGTTGTGTTTAACTAATTTGTTTTGGTCAGTCAAAGCCCATTTTAAGATTAAAAACTTCAAAAAAGCATTCAATATTAGTTTAAAATCTCTATTACATTTCAAAGGCTGACCTTTGATTTTTCCCCCCCTCTGGAGTAGCATATTCAGGGAGATGAATTGTGAGCTAAATGACCCATCTCCACTGTGTTTGATCTTCTAGTCTTGACTGGACTGAGACTGGAATTGAAATAGCAACCACTGACCTCTAGGGGATGAAAGTGGAAACGTGGGCTGAATTCACAATAACTCTCCATTAATTTGTGACTGACATCAATGCAAACATGATAATGTCCAGATGACCTCTTATTCTGAAAACAATGTGAGGCGTCACTACTTGACCTTCTGGTCATACATACTGTACAAATAAACATTATTTTCTTTTTTTAAATTAATTATCAGAATAACTCCAATTCCATCCAGCATTCTGGGTGTGACAGAACATGAGCACAAGAGCAGCATTATTAAAATAGTATTCATAAAATAGTCATTTAAAAAATAAATTTTCAAATAGATTTTCAAGTATAGCCTAGCTGAATATAGCCAAACCTCATATTTAATATGATCACATGTCATAAGCTACATTTACGCAGCATTTACATTCTACAAAATGCATGGTGTTTTATTGGCATTGCCGCAGGATGTGACAAAAAAGTCAAATGTAAATGATGAATGATGATCGGTTAGTCATAATTTATTTCAAAACATGCACTTGCTCTCTCACTCCTAGTCCCTACAGTAGATGTTTAACACAACATTGCTAACACAGTGACGTCTAATACTCTCCTCTACAAAATGCCACACTCAGGTTAGCCAGGCAACGCCATCCTATGTTCTCCACCAAAAGCTTTTGGCTCCGTACATAGTCTGGCCAAGCATAATACAAAACCTGG
>JASCQY010000078.1:10881915-10894964 GCA_030264315.1 Sardinella tawilis | reverse complement strand
TTCCTTATTCGCCCCCCCCCCCCCCCCCGCTACAGTAGTACTGGACTCTCTTATCCAGCACTGCCGCTGCTTTTCCTCCCTTTCTGCCACATTCCTCTGGAATTCTCTAGGACTTTTAGGTCTAGGTTTTCCTTTTACCTGAAGGACAAAATAATCAGCAGATCATACCGCACTCCATTAAATGAGCGGCATATTTCAGATATCCAGGGATCTATTTCTATGTTCTACGTAGGCTGGTCCACATACTTGATTGCAAATATTACCTATTCGTAACTGGAATTGAGCATTTGATCCTAACCCTAACCTTTTCCCTAATTCTATAACCCTAACCCTAACATTAAAATCATACAACCCAGTACAACCAGAGAAGTCAAGTCACTTTGGTTGGTGTAGCACTTTTAAAAATAACTGCAGTTACACCAAAGGACCTTCTTTCCAAGGTGAGGCAAATGGGGTAAGTGAACATAGTTGGATAAAATATTAAACAAAGGGACTTAAACAATTTAAAATAAGTAAACTGAATAACCAACACAAACCACACAAACTAATTTACTGTTAACCATCTCCCAACTTCCCATGTCCCCTGCATGAGAGAGACTTAGCCTAGCGTTACTGAGAGCACTGCTGACCTTGGGGTGCTGTGCTTCCATAGCTTTCTTGCCGTCCCAGGCCCAGCTCCTCTTGGTGAAGTAGTTGACGGTGGCGAACTCGATGAGTGAGGAGAAGGTGAAGGCGTAGCACACGGCGATGAACCAGTCCATGGCGGTGGCGTAGGCCACCTTGGGGAGGGAGTTGCGGGCGCTGATGCTCAGCGTGGTCATGGTCAGCACCGTGGTGACACCTGTAAGGTGAGCGCAGGGGGGAATCTGCATGAGCGCACACCTGCAAACTGAGCCAGCTGGCGGGGTTAAGGTAACAGAGTTATTCAATAAAGTCACTCAGTTGTGCTAAACTGGCCAAGTCACTTGTTTAATTCATATGTACTTCCTCATAAAACACACTAGCAAAGCACAGAGACATTCACATAAACTATCTTAGCACTATTTTTTCAACGGCATCATTTACAGGTTTTGTAACACTACATATTTGGCATGATCATGTGACTTCGCTGCCAGATTCTCTCACCAAAGACAGTCCTTGCTGGCACTGACTCTCGGTTGAGCCAGAACGACACTTGCGAAAGGATGACAGTCATGAAACAGGGCATGTAGATCTGGATGACAAAGTAGCCAATCTTCCTCTTCAGGTAGAAATGGGCCATCATTACTGTGTACTGCCCTGTGGGAGAACAGGAGAACAGCACTGGGTTTAGTGTTTGCACTGGGTTTAGTGATGCACTGGGGGGTCAGAGAGTTTCCTCACTGCTGTGGAGTTCACAAGCAACTCAGCATGTTTTTGCATGAAATATATTTTTATTTTATATCATTTTTCTTATTATTTGTTAAAAGTAACAGGTACTGTAGATATTTTACACATATTTTTTCAAGCAATGTATCTTTCAATTATTTAGCATTTGTACTGAGAAAACTAAGTTGTCTTTTTTTGTTGTTTATTTGTGTTGTTTTCATTGTTGCTGAAATTCAGCTTAATATTGTCAATAAAGAGCGGGTTGGAATATCAGCATCCTAAGCACAGCTGTAATAAACACAATGACATGACTTCAACTTAAGAAGAAATGACAATGGCAGGGGAATAATTAATTTAAAAAGCTAAGCAGCGAAACTAATCATAGATTATTTTTTTTCCTCCCCACTTGACACGTGTTTGCTTCACACTCAGTAATGTGACAGTGTGCGCAGGAGGTAAATCTTCAGCGGTAAAAAAAGATAGGGGACTGAGAGAGAGAGAGAGGGAGAGAGATAGAGGGAGAAAGAGTGAAAGAGGACTGAGAGAGAGAGAGAGAGAGAGAGAGAAAACATAATATCCTGTTAACCAACTGAAGATTGCATTTGAAGCTTTTAAAAAATCCTTTCTAGCCTCCCCACTGCCGAGTCTGATAAACGACAGCAAATCCACTGATGACTGGTGCTTTCTCTGGGCAAAATCCGATTTTTGTAGCTCACTAATCCCTTGTCACAATCTGCGTCCTGTCGTCAGCAGGGCTCGCGAGCCGTTCAGTCCCTTGTCTCTCCCGTCAGGCCACTCGTTCACCCCAAGGGAGGTAAGTACAAGCGGCTCGAGGAGGGGGGGGGGCTCACTCGCTCGCTAGCTAGCCCACCGCTCCGAAACAAACTCCGGCCGGCCGACTAAATCTCCAGGCACCCCAGGAGTGTGATGGAGGGGGGCTGACCTGCCCAGCAGAGAAGCTCGCAATCGTTCCGAGAGGAGGACAACTCTCCCTCCCCCACCCCTCCCCATTTGTCCCCCCTCCCCAACCCAACCCCACCTCGGCCCGAACGGCAAAAGAAGAAGAAGGAGGAATAGTCGAGAAAAAAAGAAAGAAAAGAAAAGACAAGCCCAGAGCAAGAGAGGAGCGGCGACATGTCTCGAGCGGAGAGGCTGCTGCCCGGTCCACGGCACCAATGACTCAAACCAGCCGCCTCGTAGCCCTGCAGTGGCAGAGACCAGGGGACATCACACTTCTCCTCTACCACCGCCGCCGCCACGCCTGGACTTTTTGCCTTTGATGCATGGAGCCGGATGAGCCTCGGAAAAAAAGACTGAACATGATCATTTGGTTGATTTTATTGCAAGGATTTTGGAGTGTCTATGGGGAACTTCCTTTCATTGCCGACAACAACGCAGCCATGCTGGTCAACTGGTGAGTGTAACAACTTACAGAAGAAAAATATACAGCATACGCTGCATGTTTGTGCATAAACAGGCGAAATATTCGGCTCGAAAATATTCTGCTTTTTTTTCGGAGAGGGGTATAGCAGGGCCAGGTCTCAAAACTAAATCGGGGGGAAAAGTGCATAGAGTAAATAAAACCGAAATAGGGGCGCGTAAAGTTGAGTGCTATCTTTAGAAAAGGAAGTTGAGAAGACGCCAATGTCCAATGCTGCATTTGTATTTATAGTAGGGTTTGGGTATATTTAGTGAACGGAAAGGATGTCAGGCCATGTCCAATGCAACTGAGCCTGGGTTAATCTTGTCTTGATTTAGCAAAGAGGGATTGTACTGTACCTATGATTAGGCGTCTTCTTTTAAGACTACGGGGCCCATCTACTTGTGCGCCGGACCCTAGTGGCCCTGGGGCAGGTTTGGCAGCCAATGGCTTCGCCAGGTCCATGTCATGCCACAAGATGCTCTAAACCCAATTGTAGATGGCAGCGTGCCATAGGTTGGAGGCAGCTAGCTAGCAGTAGCTAAATAAATAAATAAATAAAGCTACTGCCTCTCTCCCTGAATGAGCCTGTACAGTAGAGAGAGAGCGAAAGAGAGAGAGAGAAAGAGAGAGAGAGAGAGAGAGAGAGAGAGAGAGAGAGAGAGCACAGAGTAACTGGAGAAGGCTTAACATATCCTGTGCTTGACTTAACGTTCTGGGTTTAGGGCCTTATCCATGATCCTAGGGAGATTGTGGGACTCATTCCTTTTTAATGGGTTGGAGGTTAAGTGACACCACCGCGGACTACACATACATCTCTCTCTCTCTCTCTCTATCTCTCTCTCTCTCTCTCTCTCTCTCTTAGCTCTCATCTCTCACTCCATCTCCAATGCCAACACCACCCACCCCACCCCATCCCCACCCCCATGTGCTTTTTTTTTTTTTTTTTGCTTGCAACTGAGTGTGGTGGTGGAGAAATCCACACTTTTAATAACCATCCCCACAGCAACGGGAGGGCGGCGACAGCAACAGAAGCCCCAAGCGCAGCAGCAGCAGTAGCTGAGGGGCAGTAGCAGCAGCAGCAGCAGGCTGGCGGTGGGGTTGGTGGGGTTGGTGGTTGGTGGCTGGTGGCAGTGGTGGTGGTGGGGTTGGTGGCTGCTGGTTGGTGGTTGGTAGCGGGAGCGTATTAGAGAGGCCCACTCCATGCTTTACATAAGAGAATTAAGCCGATGCCTTTCGGTCCCACGTGGGCCGGCCACTCGAGCCAATCCGGGGCCTCCGTGCCGCGGGTCCTCTTATGCAAAACACAGGAGCGGAGCCTGATGGAAGCGTCGGCGCGGATTAACCCTAGTTTCCCAGCGGCTCAGGACTCAGATAAGTGTTGTTTGCTTTTCCTGCAGGCTCCACACCAGGACAGCTGGCAGGGCCTCGGACATGATATTTCCCTCGCGTTCCAACGCCACTCCCTGCACAAGTGTTTTAAGATTACAGCATTATGCTGGGTTGCTATTGCTTGGGAATAAGGGGGGGACAATTACATGTGGGGGGGGGGACGGGGACGGGGACGGGACTGATTAAAATGCTTTGTCACGTGCGTGTGGCATGCTTAGTTTCAGAGTATGTTGGGTTTTTGGTTCTATTTATTTATTTATTTATTTATTTTCAGCCCATCATTCTGACAAATATTGCCTTTAAGCTAGCTTTTGTCTGGAATGTTTTTTTTCTGTCCCTAATTCAGTGCCACCTGGCCCATCTGTTCCCGGAATGGGGGACCCATACTGATCACAAGTTGCCATAGAGAATATCCTGTAGTGTGTGGGGGCTGCATTGACTGTTCTCTCAATGCACTCGGTTGCAGCTGTAGCTGGTGCTGTCTACTTGTTTACTCCTAGTCTGTCTCACCCAATGCTGGAATGCATTGCATTTGCATGGCAATTCATTTGAGGGTCATGGACACTATTATTACATGCCCAGTGTGATGGGTGGGGCTGTGATGTGCTGTCTGGCTGCATGGGGATTGTGGTCACACCTCGGCTGGTGTAGATGTTCTCAGTGCCCGCGGTTTGGCCGATCAGGTGGTACTGGTTAAGCCTCGAGCCGTCCTCTGCTACTTCCACCGACTTAGTGGAGTCCTTGGTCCAAATGTAGACCACCTCAGAGACTGGGTAAGCATCTGGGGAGATGAAAAACAGAGACAGAGAGAGAGAGAGAGAGGGAACGTAAGAAGAGGGAGAGGGAGAGGGGAGAGATGGAGGGGACACAGGGGTGAAAAGAGGGGATGGAGACAGGAGCGTTAGCTTTTTGCACTGTTCAAAACTCAAAAGTTTTTCTTACCTATGTTGTGTTGTCACACTTAAAATACAATTTGAAGCCCGCTGGATTCTAAAGCACAAAGGACTGTACAAAAGCAAAGATCAAACGATGCCTCTATTGAAGCACATTACTGTACAGTGGAGGGGTAAACAGTTGCTAATCAAATCACAGTCACGTCTTTTTGGAGAAAAGGACTGTTCAAATTCTCACTGAAGGTGACAACAATTATCTCTGTATGATCTGATTTTCAGCTCATGGATGTGGTTCAAAATTAGCCTCACTCCAGATCTGAAACATCTTTCTTCATAGTTACAAAAGCGTTCGCGATGTACAGTAAAAGAGAGTTTTTGTATATATATATATACAACAACGGACGCGAGGACTGACTCTTGGCTCAGGTCCAGGGGCATTCTCCTGGCCTCGGCCTATGAAATGCTGTTTATCATCGAGTCCTTGGCAGTAGTTAACATTTTAAGTCTTTGAGGTTTTGCTTAAAGTTTTTAGCTGCCAAATATCTCAGGGTATCTGCCAATCTGGAAGACCACAAGGCTGTCCGGCTTGGATGCAGATAAGTGCATGCCCGGGCAAACATTTTTGAGAACGTGGCTTTTTGGAAGCTTCTCAATGACCCAGAAGATGGAGCCCGTCGGTCTCAGGCCCGTTTGAACAAGCCAAAACAAACGCAAGTTCAGCTAGCGTTGCAATTAATTGTTGATGGCTTACTCAGTCTCAGTGTGTCCCGTACACCTAAATTAGACAAGACAGTGGCCTCTGTCCCATGGCATAGTGTATCAAATGGAAGCAGTGTATCAAATAGATTGAGAAACGCTGGCAAAAGTGTGTGTGTGGTGTGTGTGTGTGTGTGTGTGTGTGTGTGTGTGTGTGTGTTTGTGTGAGTGTGGGAGAGAGAGAGAGAGAGAGAAAGAGAAAGGGGGAGAGAGAAGTAGAGAGATAATGAGGGAGAAGAGGAAGAGGAAAAGAAAATGAGGGATATGAAGTAGAAATGAAGAGATCTGGAATGACAGAATAAAAAAGAATGAAAGAAAGGCAAGAAATAAAGACAGGATGAAGGGAGATATATAAAGAGAGAGAAAGAACTACACTAATGCAAAAGAAGAGAGAGTGAGTGTGTGTGTGTGTGTGTGTGTGTGTGTACAAGTCAGCTGGTGATCTTTGTGCTGAGGGTGTGCGAATCTCTGGCTGAGAGCGAAGGCGCATGGTGGACTGCACTGCGTGCCACTAATCGCCCGGGCTGTGATTAGAGCTGACAGTCATCGTGACCTTTGACCCAGAACGCTGAGCTGAGTGTGAGCCCCCTCCACCCCCTCCCTCCCCCATATGGCAGACGGGGCCGAGTCCGAGCGACTCCGGGGCTGGAGCTGGGGCTGGGGCTGGGGCTGGGGCCTGTGGAGGAGTGGATGTGTGGGTGGGTGGTTGTATGGCTTGGGGATGAACCAAATCCAAACAGCCGTATGGACAAACAGACAGACGAGGGGGTTCACTGTTGCCTGTTATTTATTTATTTGTTTGTTTATTTATTTATGTATTTATTTATTTATTTATCATTTTTCCAAAATATACCATCATGCTCTGCGGTATCAACACTGCTCCACTTTAAAGAGTGGATGTGGGCAACTCTTGAGGCTTTAAACACTGTTTGGAAACTGACAGTGGCTCTATCCTCAGAGATCACAACGAATTAGAATAAAAAAATGTTTCATTATTTATTTTAAGACCAGTTTGAAGGCCATGAACACTGTGGATTTTGAACAGTGATTCACAAACAAAAACAAATATTGCAATACCACTTCAATACTTTAATTCTATTTTCAGGGTTGTTTTTCCCTTTAGCATATTTCTTATTTATTCATACGTTTCATGTAAGTAAATTAAATGTTTTTGCACATATTATTTCCTCAACTCCATTTTCAAATCTCTATGATTAATCTATGACAAATATAAGCCACTTAAATTGATAAATACTAGCATTAACTCGTGAGGGTTTGATTACATGGGTCAACATACATTGTGAGTGTGTATGTCTGAATGATGAGAAGAGAGAATGAGGCAGAGATTGTATGTGTGTGTGTGTGTGGGAGGGGGAGGGTGTAGGTATGAGTGTGTATGTGTGTATATATGTATTCAAAACTACATTTCTAAGTATGTGTGTGTGCGTCTGTGTACACGTGTGTACACGTGTGTGTGTAGTGGTGGTGGTGTGGGACATCCTTACGCTAAAGGTTTAACTGGTGTGCTTACCCACGAGATTAGACACTCCCCGACTCTAAGTAGTTAAGAGCTAAACCCATTTGAAATAAAGCACCAGAACAGCACCATTAAGAAAACCTACCAGTCTTATCAGAATATATACAGTGCTCCAATGACTCTTGACAGTGACATTTATATATGGAGAACTCCAGTGTTCAAACTATGATTCTGTTATTACAGGGCTTCATGTACTTCCACATGGTACAAAAATGATTCAAATAAATTCAGAAATGAGGAAGCTATCTACTAATATCGCTATATATAAGCTGTAATATTGAGCTGAATTGAGACGTCTTGAATGCACCTACTTTCAAAAACGTGATGGGTGAACTTTCTGGCAGACTCTTGCAGACCATGCATGTTCATTGCAACGTTTGTCCCCATGCAAAACTGCTGTGTATTATATCAGCAGTAGAGTTTCGCTTGTGTTTTAGCTAGAAAAGTCACTTCCTTCTTTTGGCATACTGCATAAGTGAATTGTTCCTCCTACATAGGCACTTCTTGGAACAAATCTGCCCCCCCCCTCCCCCCCCCCCACCCATACATACATACCCTGACACACACAAAGTTTTGCTTTTGTACATTTTAAACTGGACGGTCTGGCAGGAGAACAGCAGTTTTCCCTCCTTGAGCAGGCCACATGAGATGGGCTTTAAGCTAATTGGCTGGTGTAAGCCCTCTGACCTGAGCTGGGACATAGATACACAAGTCGCTTCACCTCCTCAACTGCCCTGACAGCTACACACCGCAACACCTTTAGATTTAGCTTGCCTAAAGAAAAAAAAAATTAACCTCACATTTAAACAACTTCTGTTGTGATTTTGAACAAGATTTTTCCATAGCAATATCCACTTAACACAACAGCATAAATTGCTTCCTGTAGGCTACCAAATTATGAATGTGTGAATTGTGATACTTATTATATTCAAAAGACAATGTCATTGTGGGCATAAGATAACATTTATATTCATGGCATACAGATATCTTTATTTTATAATGAGATTTATTATATTTAGTTTTTACTACATACAGTAACAATCCCTTTGAGCAAACAATACCAAAGCTCCTAGTAACTCCTGCTAACTACACTGCAGCTACTAAATGATTGTTTTTAAATGCTCTAGCAATGATTTACTCATTAAATATTTATATATTAAAGATTTGTACATGAAATAATGATTTGTACATTAAACTATATACTGGTATGTAGGTTGATACAGTATCAGACAATATACTCTTGCTGCCACTAGGCATTTCAATTATATATTTGCAAGCTATTTTGAATGTCTATTACTAATATTTAAGATTTTTTTTTTTTTTTAAAAAGACATAACTAGATTTTGATCGGAGAATTTCATTTCACCTGTTGTTGGAGTATAGCTCCATCCCACATATCTATTTTGTGTGAACTGCAATGCAGGTTGAGCACAACGGTCTGAAATATTTTGTGTTCAGATGTACAATCTGCCTTTATCAATTTATGAAATATCACAAGCGGCACTGTAGTGTGTATTCATAAAATGGTCTAAGCCAAAGTCCTGAATTATAAATAGCTCTCTCTCTCTCTCTCTCTCTCTCTCTCTCTCTCTCTCTCTCTTTGCCTCTCCCTAAGGTTTTAGTCTTGATGTAAGCCTGCATAATAGCCCTTGGGGATGAAACATGTATGAATAACAGATTTCCTAAAAGTCCTGCTGTATCTCCAACTCAGGTTTATTTGTAGCCAGTGCCCCAGGTTCATTCCAAGACAGCACAGGGCTGCAGATACATGAGATCATATTATAAATAAAAAAAGGACAAGTTTATAAATGTTTGTACAGGGAGCCCAGTGAATGCAGAAGGTCTTCTATCTGATTTGGCTGTTAGCACACAGAGCCTTCGGAGAAACCTTCAGGAAAGGTTACCATCGGACAGAGGGGAGGCTAGAAGGATTCTTTCTCACAAGAATGGATGGCATAAATTATTTTTAGACGTGGTAGCTAGCTAGTTACTCTGTGCAATAGAGAATCTGCGAGATGGTTGAGCTATTTGCTTATTTGCTCCGACAGTACCGGAATCCTAATGAGGATATCCCAAACATGGCACAGAGGGGAGAGATGGATGTGAATGCGTGGCATCTATCCTCCTGGGAGCATTATCTATCTCTATCTCCTGCACCACGCTGTGGATCCGTACAGTTAGTGGACTATACACAGTACTGTACATAAGGCTCCAGCCTCACACTCAACACAACACAATTACTGTACGTTGCTGATCTGTTGATACAATACAGTATAATAACAGCATGAGAAGGCAATATGAGGTGGAGATGACAAAGAGCGTCGATGACACGATTGATGATGTGACATTAAACAATATTCCCCACGATCCCTTGTGGAAATGTCATCTGACGTGACACGGTAGAAGTGTCCAGCCACAGTAACGTCTGCGTAAGCGCGCTCAGACCCTTCACTTCACAATCGGCTAAAGCCCTAGCTAAGCCAAGCAGCGGACTTATATCATCATAACATGCCGACGAGCAGCATAAATGACATAATAGCAAGGCCATGGTCTTTCGTGATGTAACTGGACCGCGGCACTTTCTAGGAACCTCTTCACAGTTTGTCGGGGTGGGGTGCCGGTACGAGCACGTCCGGTCCGGACCGGGCCGTTTGGCTCCGGTGGAGCGCACTGCTGTTCTGAGGCCAGTGTTAGGCTCTCTGGAGAGGAGGAGGGGAAATCCTGTGCTAGCGTCACTAGAGTAGCAGTGGCTAACAGCTGGACCTGGACCACGTCCAGCCAGTCAATTCTTATACATCAGTCGCATTTCGTTCCACTTTGCCCGAGTGGAGAGCATTTTGTAACTAACCGCAAGCTCCTGGCTACGTGCCATGTCAAGATCAAGATATTTGATGAGGACAAGCATTAGGAAAATCCAGTTGATGTATTGATTTTTTTATATATATATAAATATATATACAAACAGAAACATAGTTTGCTGATCTTCAAATATTTGAAAGCTCTGTGAAGAGTATGAATAAGCTTTGTAAATTTGTTCTCATTTGCCCTTTACCCAGTATGCATAATGCATAAAAGCACCAAAGACTTGGACCACTCCAGCTAAATCAAATATAGCATACCGTAGGTCGCTGACCTAATCTAATGACTAATATGGGCCTGAATTTGCCATGCCTGACTGACTTAATTAAATACTTATCTGCCTCCTTCGTTTCTTACAGCCCTTCTCTCATGAGGAATAGAGTCCAGGTCACTGTATCACCCCGAACTCCCTATTCTATAGTGTCACTGTCCTCAAGATATCCCAATGTCTTGATTTCTACATGGTTAAGCCATTGTTTGTCCATTTGAACCCATTAAGAATAGCTTATGGGACGTATTTATAGCGGTTGTGGGACCGTAAGTGAAAGACATCCGACGTAAAGTCTTAAAATAAAGCCGGCGATCAGCGCTGTCCTCGAGTCTCTCCCTACAGCCACAACCTGTGGGCTTGCAATCCTCTTACTAGCGTCCCCGAATCAACCCAAAAGGAGGCCACCGAATAGGGACACCGAGCGTAGATCCCGCCAAAGCTCAGGTATGAAAATACAGGTAGGCCTACGACAGAGCAGGTACATATATCATATAGGTACAAAACTATACAGCTCTGATTGCCAAAGTATTGTTGGCTTGACCCTCTTCATACCTTTGCTATTTGATTTATTTATTCAGCTGCAGCTGTTCTGGGATTATAAGATGGGTTGAACTGAAGTGACCCCTCCTGAGAGCCATTGATCAGTTGCTGTCATGGAGACATGCATGGGCTTTCAAATGACTGACAGTGAATAAATATTGGATGCTAATGTTTAAATGAAAGTATTAAGTATGAATATTTTACATCTATGTCAGATTTCAGATATTTCGAGCAAGTATTAAGAGTTGTATGAATCATAATATGGTGCCTGAATGTGATCATAATTTCTAATTAGGTTATGATGTTTCAGACATTTGATGGGGCTTTTGGAGAGACAGGAAATGAAGGATAACGACTAATAATTGCACCCAGTGTAAAAAAGAACCACCATCTTGGTGGGATCACTAGGCATTTCCTATTCATCACAATTGCTAGGAAAATTAATTATTCACATGGACCAATGCATGACCCTCTTGCAAAACATTATCCTCGTAAAAAAAAAAAGTCGACACTGGTGATTGCTTAGGAAATGCTGACAGTGGAATGCACCAGTTTGGGTACAGCAGCAATAAATACACATTTGCTGAGGAACTCACAGCTTCCAAATTTGAGTGGACAGGCATGGGCGTCCATAGGGAAGTCCTCCAACTGCATGGGACACTCAGCTGATATGGTTAACCTACAGGCACAATGAGCAGAGAGATTAGAGATATGTGAATAGCCATGGAACAGGAAAGACAGAGGAGAGATGTACTGTACAATAGTCAGTGTTTGACAATGTTTATGTCAATGTACTGCATGACAGAGAGAGAGAGAGGGAGACAGAGAGAGAGAGAGAGAGAGAGACAGAGACAGAGAGAGACAGAGAGAGAGAGAGAGAGAGAGAGAGAGAGAGGGAGAAATAGAGTGCAAGTGAGGGGGAGAAAGAAAGAGAAGGAGAGAAGAGACTGCCATTGCGCACAGCCAATGCTGTGGTCACTGTCCATGGTACTGAAAATGAGGAACTCACATTTCTTTCCTTAACATCTTCCACCTTGTTGTGTTGCATGCAGTAGATTATTTTGGTAATATTATCAATAAACATTTTAATAAACATGAAATTTGCATTGGGGGGTAAAGGAGGAGGGGGTTAGAGAGAGATCATTGAGATATGTTCCCTTTTTTCCAGCAAAAGTGTCCTCAGCTGTTCTCTAGACAAAAGATGTTACACTGCCATCTTCTGGACATCCCCTGAGTGTGTTTTTTTTCCCCCCACTGGACTGTTTGTGGGATAGATGTGTGTACTAACAGCAGCAGCTGGGACAAACAGCATCGCTCTTCACTGAAGACCCATTTCAGAGACGACATTAGTTCCCTTCAAACAACTCACAGCGAGAGAACAACACACTGTCAGGAGATTTCTAGAACACCCCAATTAAAAATGACCTAATTGGATATTTAAAAAAAAAAAAAAAAAAAAAAAAAACATTTTGTAGTCATTGTTCATCATAGCGGAAGATGCACTGCACACGCACACACAAAAACAAACACACATACACACACACACACACACACACACACACGCACGCATGCACAGGCAAACACACACACACACACACACACACACACACACACACACACAAACAGACTACAGAGCAGAGTCTTGAATGCACTTGGGGATTAAGGCAATATGAGGTTTTATCGGCCTGACATTTGAGAGATTTGGGAACAGTGCCTTCCTGTGGCAAAACACCAACACAACAATGCTGATTGAGTGAGCTGAGAAAATGTCCTTTCAGCAAGACTGGGTGAAAAAAAGGACTGTGTGCAGTTGGTGGGGCACAGGATGGGAGGGGGGGTGAATGGTGTAGGGGAATGTGCGTGTGTGTGTGTGTGTGTGTGTTTGTGTGTGTGAGTTTGAGAGGGTAGTCTCTTGGCATGGTGCGAACGAAAAAAAAAAAAAAAGAAAAAAACAAACAAACATATTTTTTCATCTTGTTGGTAGTGGTGGTGGACAGATAGCTGGTGTTGTTCTCTCCCCCGGTGATCACTCAC
>JASCQY010000078.1:10869895-10877395 GCA_030264315.1 Sardinella tawilis | reverse complement strand
AGTGGACGATAGTGCTCTCGATTAAGATTTTTCTGTGACATCTAAAAGGTTGATTCCACAACACAAAGCATTTCAGTCCGTTCACAATTAAGTCTGAAGTGTTTGCTGCTCCGATCCTTCACACAAGTCCGTTAAGATATCCTCAATCCCCCTCTCACCACCTTCGTAGGTCCATCTTGGCTTCTCCCTGTGAGACCGAAAATTATACCTCGAAGCGACCTCCCCATTTAACATATTAACAGTTGCGCACTCAACAACCCGGTAAATGCGTGCCTCCTATTCCGTTCGGTACCAATGCTAGTGTCCTTGACTGGGTTTCTTTCAATTCCGCCTTTGAGCCTATTATTGCAGTAGAATGAAAGCCTCTCGATTGCTGCAAGTGTTTGCAGCATTACTATGCTCCACTGCGTATGACTTCACACAGGCAGACTATGTCTAGGACAATGTCTTTTTGGCAGCTTTCGTGAAAAGCTACTGGCAGAGACTCTGGAGGCGAGCACCCCATTCCCCAATTTTACATACCTATAATCAATAAAACAGAACGCATACCTGAGTGGGTTCGCTCCATTGCTACCGGCTCCAGTGGCATGCCATTGAGGAGGCGTTCAAAATCCGCAACACTGAGAGTATAGGTAGGTCGCCGCCACTGGGAGATTGTCCGCTCTGATTCCACCTCTGGTTTTACGCCTCTGGTTTTGTTCGTTTCTGTTCAATCGAGAAATGACTGCGAACTCACAGCGGGTGATGCGTGCCTTCGTCCTGCTACGCATTCTCCAAAGCCTCGGACGACTATCAACTCAGCATTCACGGGAGAGACAATACTGTCTAGCATACCCTTGATTGGAAGTTGGTTGTCCAGTGCTGTCACAGCGGGCAGCCCGCCCTTTCCATGAGAGAGACTTTTCCCCTTCTCACCTCCAGCGCAGCTCACATTATGCACTGCACCTATTTTTTCCGTTCCGTGATTCTATTAGCTATAATAGTGTTCGTTCCGCAAAACAAAACCCTGGAGCTTCCAGTGTTGATTAGGTCGCTCTTGTTATCCCACCGCCCAACTCTTACTATTCATTATGCTGTGGCGAGTAGTATGTTTAAACGCGTGGGACGTCACAACGCCTCGTAAGCCATTATTAAGTCCTTAGGGAGGCATTTTCTGAGTTGAAGGGCAGGGCGGTTCGTCCAATTCAAGGGGAAAGAATGCTTATATCCTCAGGATCCGATAAAATAGTATCAAAACGCCTACATCTTCAACCCGACGTCATTTCTGCTTACTTTGCATTTCCCTACTTTGAGAATTCGCCAGCTTACTCCTTAGGCAAAGCCTGCGAGGGGGGAGGAATAATGTCAGCTGAATGTAGGTTTCAAGGCTGTATTCTAGACTGTATCTAACGGCAAAACATCAGAAGTGACTTGAAAGAGCATACACTATCACGAAATCTACGACTTGCCCATGAATGGTGTGAATTTGAGGTACAGATGTTAGGCCCATGCAAAGATTTAGAGTTTGGAATTGTCAGGGTACCATATCCCACCTACAATAGCCTAGACTCAAATGAAACAAAGAAATGGAAACGAAAAAGCGCAGGTTTTCATTGTGTATGAGTGTCGTATAAGGAGAGAGAACGGGAAAGGGGAGGGGTTGGTGACAGGGAGGGGAGAGGAGAGGAATGGAATGATTGGGGGTGAGAAATATGGGAAAGAAGTTTTTAAGATCGCCGTAAGAGGGACCTCTAATCCAACATTTTCAGTTAAATCGATATGTCCAATAACACACGCAAATCGAAGTTCTTGTATAATAATTAAGCTCATTGTGCTATTAAAACGCATTTAATAACACACTGCTGACTAAAATGTATAGCATTTTTTGGCTATTTTTGCTGAGATATATAGAACGAAAAAGCATGCCTGGACATTAAACGATCTTAGTGTGTAAATTGTAGGCTAAGCTTACATTTTAAGAGATCAAAGATAGAGTAGTCATAGTTGAACAAGAAGCTGTGTTGGACTTTTAGGTCGCAAATCTCTTAGGTCTCATAGACTAAACTGCTGCACTATCCTAAACTCTCAGAAAGTCTGAAATCCTGACAAAACATTTTCTGCACATGTGGAATTTCATCAGTTTTCATCTGTGATTGTTGAATTAGCCTACCAATGTTTAATTGAAATGCATCTGAGTGTCATTCAAAGCAGTTAATTTAATCCATTTATTTTTCACAGGAATGCAGTCGATGGAAATAAGAAGTTATACGCAATCTACGACACAAGGTGAGAAGTCTACATTCATCTCTTTCAAAATCATACCGAGTAATAATTTGTGGAAAGTAGCGTATCGTTTTCAGTGAAGAACAACTCCTCACAAAGAACAACACAATTGTGTTGTCAACGTCTATGGGCCAATATGCAAACTAGGCTCCTTTTTGAGATAGGCTATTATTAGGTTACTAATAGCTTATCTAATTATATTTTTTGGTTTTGTTTTTTTTTTTTTTTTTGGTTTTGGTTTTTTACCGTCACAAAGTCCAACTACAGTATCTCCATCCAACAGCGCTTTCATCCAGAGTTACCAGTGCGCACTAGAGAACACCATGTGCTGTTGAATAAATTCAGTTCAGCAAAAGATTCAACTCCAAATTGTGTCCCTATCCTAACGTGAGAGCAGCCCAGAGTATACATAAACTCATTCGACTATCAGATGTCTCAAAACTTTTTTATCGCCACCAGTCACCTGTCAAGACAATCCACCAATCATTTCAAGATCACTATACGGAATTTCGTGCCACGTGATGGCATAAATTATAGGATAGGGAGTCTCAGAATTCAGTTTTCTAAAACCTCAGTTTCAAATTTATGGCTCCAACTCACTATAATAGTGAGAGAATGTCAATGTTCTTTTTGTCATACTAGTAGCCTAACGTGTTAAGGTGTTAATCTATTCTCGTTGCTAGTTTGCGCATTGGAGGAGGTTGGTTATTCCTTGCTTTGAACGAAGGTAAACATCATGGCAGGAAGAGGGGTGTGAAGTGTAGACTTGGCTTTAGACCAGCAACAGATACTTTCTGCTGGCTTCAGTCACACACGTCCCCGGTGAAATGCATCAGTGTTACCAACTGCGTTTTCCTTCGATCATCCTAACTACGTTCGTTGTGAAAAAAAGAAGTCAAAATCGGAGTGATGCCAAATGACTGAAGCGTTTTCGACGCATTTGAAGAGCAAGCGTAGACTCTTCCCTTCATGAAGTGCGCTGCCCATGGAATGCAGTGAGCGTTAGTTTAGCAGATTTCGCACCCGAGGCAGTTTCACCTAGATGTACGTGTTCGCCGAAAACCTACGAGGAATGCCGGGGGCTCCGAAATCAAGATTGTTTGGTGTACTTTCATTGCCAGTTCTTATAACGTTTGTTTGTTGCGCGCAAAGGTGAGTGTTCTGGTGGCGGAGGTTAAGCCTGGAGCGGTGGTTTGTTTTCCTACAAGGTTAATCGACCTATTCTTTCTTTTTTTCAGCGCAAACGAGCCGGGCAATATGTCATTTGTAAAAGAAACAGTGGATAGATTACTGAAGGGATATGACATTCGCCTGCGACCAGACTTTGGTGGTAAGTCATAGTTGATGTATATGGCTTCAATATGGCAATGCTGTGTTGTCAGTGGGTTACTATTTAACAGGGGGACACGCATTAATGAATTAATATACTTGAATTGGTCCGAGAGGTCATATTGTACCAACACTTAAAATGATTTGCACTATCTGCTGCATAAAACAGTTGCACCTATTCAGATAATGTGTTTACATTTATAATCTTGTTTCTTTTGCATAGGTGCCCCGGTTGCTGTTGGAATGAGCATAGACGTGGCAAGCATAGACATGGTGTCCGAGGTCAACATGGTGAGTGCGACACCTCTTATGCCGTGGTGTTGACCAAAACAAGTGGCATCACTAGGAGGGAGTTTTAGAAGTTGTTGTTGCAGGAAGTTATTGTTTCCATTTTTTAAATCGTTGCTGACTCGAGATAGGTGAAATGCACTTGATATTAGATCTTAACTAATTAAAGAGAACGATTAAGCATGCGTGCATACGTAGACAGAGCCACACACAGCCACAAGCATACACACGCAGAGGGGGGAAGAGAGAGAGAGAGAGAGAGAGAGCGGTCAGGAGGTGCGCCCCATGCTTTTGGTGCTGTCCATGGTGCTGAAAACAAACATGGGACTAGTGAACTGCGCATTACTGAACAATCTCAATCCATGGACAGTATGCTGAAAAGTATGATGTCCAGTATTTACAGTACAGTACGTGTAACTATTTCAGTGTTCTTTAATCAAACACTCTTCAGTATGCTTATGTGTCTTATGTTTTATTAATGTAATGTATTGACTTGCTTGGTTTAAATAACTCATGCCTCTAAGGAGATATGGAAAAGGCTTTCATGCTTGGAGATTATTTATATTTCGCTCCAAGAGCTCATCACTAATTGTGTCGCTTGGACTGCAGCAGGAGCATATAGTTTACATTATTGACTAATACTGGAGGAAAAAACAAACTATCCACAGTGTGTAAAGTGCACAATACTGTATGTATACAATAGGCCCTGAGAATTGTTCCTAGTTTAGGAGGTGATTGTGATAGTGAGATGGTAATGAAAGACAAATAACAACAAAAGTTTCACATGATTGAGAAACTACAGTGACAAAATAGTTACACTCCATATGTCTCTCTCTTTCTCTCTCTCTCTCACACACACACAATCGCACACACACGCAGATATGCGCATGCCTGCTCACACATACAGACACACACAGATACGGGTGTGCATGCATGCACACATGTACAGTGCACACTCACACACAGACATCTGCCAGAGGCAGGACTCAGTCTGTTTGGTCATGTTTTTGCCACACCCCCCACCCTCCCAAACTCCATCCCAGCTCACCCCAATGCCCAACCACTACCCCAACCCCACTCCACCCATCTTTCTCCCCTTCCCTTTCCCCATCACCTTCCCTTTCCTCCACCTGAGCTTCCAGGAGAGTGGAAGAGCACAAGGCCGGCCTCCTCTCCTCTCTCAGATCTTCTCCAGTCGTAATGACTCCTGCTCTCCCCGACGCTGCAGGAGAGGCACACTCAGGTGCAGCGTGTGGGGCAGCAGCTGCCAGACAAACATGTTTCTTGGAAAAGATCTCAACGAGGAGCGAACAATTCCCCCACCATATGCCTCTCACAATTCCTGAATCAAATTTAGCCGTGTCACAAGAGTTTCTCTCTCTCGCTCTCTCTCACTCTGTCTCTCACGCTCTCTCTCTCTCTCTCTCTCTCTCTCTCTCTCTCACACACGCTCTGTCTTCTCTCTCTCTGTCTCTCTTGCTCTCTCTCCTCTCTCTCTCTCTCTCTCTCTCTCTCTCTCTCTCTCTCACACACGCTCTGTCTTCTCTCTCTCTGTCTCTCTTGCTCTCTCTCTCTCTTCTCTCTCTTTGTCTCTCTTGCTCTCTCTCTCTCTCTTCTCTCTCTCTCTCACGCGCTCTCTCTTCACTGAGAATAATTGTGTCGTATACTCCAGAGTCCAGGAGGTGCAGCTGTGTCCATACTCCTGTAAATATACAGTGTATACAGAATATATATTTCAGTATACAGTGCATAGGCCTATATATATTCAGTATAC
This sequence comes from Sardinella tawilis, assembly GCA_030264315.1. NCBI lineage: Eukaryota > Metazoa > Chordata > Actinopteri > Clupeiformes > Clupeidae > Sardinella > Sardinella tawilis. Next base: position 10,871,742 of record JASCQY010000078.1, on the reverse strand, counting down.
AGTATACAGTATACATGTATTTCCTGTATATACTTTAACAACAACAATAGACAGTCTTTGTCACATAAAAGCTGCCATGTTCTGCACTCAGTGGTTTGTGACAGTATCCGTGGCCATGCCAGTGGAACAGCACATCTGGTCTTTATAGTTGGCCTATGAAGCATGTGCTGAAACCCCTCTTGTCTTCAGTAACCCAGATTGGTCGTGGTGCTGGTGCTGGTGGTGGTGGATCTCTTCCTTAGTCACCTGTTGCCAAGGAAACAAGTTAGAATCAGAAAGTCGTGTGTGTTGTTGACCAGGTTTCCTCTTTCCTACCCACCCGTGCAGAGAGAGAGAGAGAGAGAGAGAGAGAGAGAGAGAGGAGGAACTAGAGTGGGTGTAAGGGTGTAGATCTTTCCTCAAGGACAGCAAAGTGATGCGGATAGAGGAGACATACTCCCACTCACTCACTCGAGTGAATCTGTGGACATCATTATGAACTTCCGCAAAGAAGAAAAAAGCATAAAAGTTGGAGGTGAAGTCCTGCAACAGGCAGGTGCAGCGAGGTGAGCTACACTGCCTGAATCACAATGATAGAGAGAGAGAGAGAGAGAGACACACACACACACACACACACACACACACACACACACACACATACACACACGCAGTGAGTGTGTCTAGGAGATATTCAAATAGGCCCCTGCTCCCCCAGCCTAGGCTTGGACAGGTTTGAGCGTCGTCAAATGAGAATGCCTTGGCACATTATCCCCTCAGTCGCTCATTATGGGCTGCGCTTAACCTTGCGGGGAAGGGGAAGGAGATCCAGCAGGGCCTTTTTGGGAGGATGCAAAAATTACAGGGAAAATAATGCGACGGAGGACACTGATGAGTAATATCTACACCATCACACTTTAAAATCATCTGGCAAGAGAATACTGGCAGTTTTCTTTCACCTGCTTGAAAGAAAAAAAAAGATAGAACAAAACAAGCACACACACACACACATTCACACTCCTCTGCAGTTAATGCTCGTCTTTAAGTGTTGTATGGGTAAAGGCGAGGTTGAGGTCAGGGTCAAATTAAGATGAGGTCAGAGTTACTGTAGATTAGGATTGGAGCCAGTTAGTGGGTTGTTTATAGTAGCGTGCTAGTACAGTGCGACACCACAAATGGCCACAGAGATTATCCCCCCCCCCCCGAAGTACTACATTACACAAACACAGCCATCATTTATAATAAAATATATATATATACGTTTAGTGGCTTTGGAAGTGGGCTTTGGGATTTCTTTGTGTTCTAGGTTAGCCAGGCTTTGGCGACAAAAAGCTCATAAAGTCAACTGTGAAATTTTCTGCAGCATCATGGAAAGTATTGGCAAGCCCAGGCTAGGCTAGGCTAGGCTAGCATCTATGATATAGTAGATACTGTAGAGATTCTTTATCAATCCCGAAGGAAAGTACGGTGTCTAGTTGCAACTGCCTTTGCCACGGAGCCACATGAACGTGCTGCCACTCTCGTCAGCGCCCTGAAGAAGAATGTGCTGTACATGATAACTCTTGTGTCAGATGCTTTGGATAGCACTCCCTGTTTAGTGAATGGATGTATAGCCACACAGAAGCCGAGGTATCAGCTTCAGTCTCAGCCATGTGTTTTACTGCCAGCTGTGTTTCACCACCCTTCAGCGGGCGAGCGTGTGTGAGTGTGTGTGTGTGTGTTTGTGTGTGTGTGTGTGTGTGTTTGTGTTTGTGTGTGTGTGTGTCTGTGTGCGTGTGTTTGTGTGTGTGTGTTTGCGTGTGTGTGTGTGTGTTTGTGTGTGTGTGTGTGTGTGTGTGTGTGTGTGTGTGTGTGTGTGTGTGTGTGTGTGT
>JASCQY010000078.1:10800825-10811482 GCA_030264315.1 Sardinella tawilis | reverse complement strand
GGAATCTGTGAGAATTGCTAACATGATTTTCTCCTTGTTCTCATAGACAGACAGACAGACAGACAGACACACACACATACAGTACACACATACACACACACACACACACACACACACACACACATACAGACCCACATGCATACATACGCATGTACATACACATACTTACACATATATGCTCATATATATATAGACACTGACACTGACACACACAAATACACACACACACACACACATACACACACACAAAAAAAAATGTTCATCTGAAATACTTTCTGGAGGCTGCATGTTTCTCCTGAACTCTCCATCTGTATAGTACATCAAGCACAAGTGCAATACTGTACAGCATGGTCTCAAACACTGACTATTGATGAATATAACATCACATAACCCCCTCCCCCCCGCCCGCCCCCCAAAACAAAAAAACCCACTAACGTCAGTTTTCATTAGCCCAATTTCACAGCAGGCTGCTGTGTTTGAAATCTCATCATCCCAACTGTCAAATGTTTACATGCTGTCATTTCCATCTCATTTCTACAGCGGCAGCTTCTGCTTCCCCGCTTTCCCACTGAGGCTAAAGGAAGACCAGGCAATCGGTGGAAAACTTGGAGCCCCACTGCCTGTGACTGCCTGAGACTAAGGATGGGAAGTGGAAGCTTGTTTTTAGCTCCCTGAGAAAACCACCTATTGTCTCACCTTTCCAGTGACTCTACTACGGGACGGCTCCTATGGTCTCCCGTTCCGCCATTTATTAATCACAAGAGCAGCGAAAAGCATATCAAATGAATTTCTTTCCGAGTCGCACTTCATTTGACTGCGTGCAGCTGGAAAGTGTTTGATTGATGGCTTGGTTCATTTGTGGAAGCGTTGTGTTATCGCCAGAGGAGAAAACAAGGACACCAGAATTCGCGGTGCATTCTAGTCGACTTGTCTAGTGGATCCTAACCATGATCATGCTTAAGGGGGGTTGGGGGGGGGGGTGTTCAGGCTTTAGCAGGAATGTCAAGCTAATTAAACAAGACTTTGGTATGAAAACACTCGCGGTAGGGGTCTAAAAATAGCTTCACGTGGAACATGGCACACCGTTGAGCACTGCTCCTCTGGCCACAAACAAGTGGCAGCGTGTGATCAGTCGAGGAAATGGATGAGAGAGCCACATTGTAATAAAATGGATGACGTTATGGAATGATTATGTCCCCCATATAATCCCAGCCATGTTCCTGTGAAAAAGGAAACTGTAAAAAATGTATGGTAATAGGCAATGCCAACAAAATGCGATGGTGTTTGTAAGAAGCAAATGATATAGCCTATAGTTCAATAACATAGAAGAGTGAATGCTCAAATTTCAAGTCATCATCATTCACGTCATACCATACCATGGTATTGTGTCTGACGTTATGTCACAATGTGACAATTTTGCGTGGAATTGCCCACATCAAAATATTCCACGTCAGTATAGTCTGTCTAAGCAGGCCATCCACAGACACAGTGCATAACATACCTGTGGGCGTGATGGAGACGTGCCCGATGTCCGTCCTCTTCTGCTGCAGCTTGAACCAGTCGCCCCCGGCCTCTCTCGTCCACTCCCGCACTGTGCACACGTACACGCCCTGGTCGGCGGGCACGGCGCCGGTCAGCACCAGCCCGTAGGTGCCCTTGCGGTGCAGGTCCAGCCTCAGGCCTCCGCTGGCGTAGCGCTGGGACGCCACGTCCGTCACCGCCACCGCGCCGTCCGGCCCGAACGTCAGCAGGTCCTCCAGGGTGGCCACGCCCTTGCGGGCGGACCAGGTGACGGACAGCTGGGTGCCCAGTGTGTGGTCCCAGGTGGCGTTACAGAAGAGGCCCACAGTGCCGCCCTCCGGGATGACCGCTGCAGGAGTACGGGGCTCCACTGTAAGGCTGTTGGGGATGACTGAGAGCGGGGGGTGGGGGGGACATAGAGTCACATCATCAGACATCAGCATCAACACGCCACAATGCACATCAGTCATGACAGATTAGAAATAATTCAGTAACACTTTAGGTTTTCAACATAGAGTGACATTAACCCGTCATAAACATGACATGATACATATCATGAATGTAATGTATTGTAATGACATTGAAAAATGTTCATGACTGTCATTCATTGTCATTCGGTTTTTGTCTTGTACCTACATGTGTAATGAACATGACTTTACATTACAAAAAAGGAATGACACTTAATGACAACTGTCATGAACATTAAAAAAGTGTCATTCATGTTCATGACACATGTTTATGACAGGCTCATGTCACTCTTATGTCAAAAACATCAAGTAAAGTGTTACCAATAAGTCAGCCTCGTGTTTTACTCTAAGCTCTGATTTTACTCTTACTCTCGGCTCTAAGCCCAAATACTTCTCCATTGTAAAATATGAATGGAAGTGTATAATGAAACAGACCTCCTCACACATTCCAAACCCAAGAGGCGGCAGCTGTAGTCAACAAACATACGCCCGTTTCCCAAAAATACAGCTGTTAACCAGTTTGTTAACTTTGTTAGTGACAATGCTTTTGCGAAACAGACTGCAGATCATTAGCATTACTGATAGGCCTATGTCCAAGATAATAGGCAATACGCCAAGAAAGTAGTATACTAAGTAAAAAATGTAGAGGGTATTACAAATAGTCAAAAGACTGAGACATGAAGGAAAACCAACAAAGACATTGAAAAAAAAACAAAATCAACAGTCCATGCTGCAATAACCGCAGAGGCTGGTAAATGAGTAGCTAATAACAAGTAATGAGGTCACTGTCTATTCCCCTGATGCTGATACAAAGATTCTCTCCAGCAAGTATGCAGCCTGCCTGTCTCCCTCATAAACACACACACACACACACACACACACACTCTCTCTCTCACACACACACACACACACACACACAGTCACAAATACATAAACATGCCATATATAAATGCACTTGATAGTGACGCATGTAAAGACAGGGCAGGAAGCTTTGTCTGACCCCTGCTGTCTTTGGGGATGTGAGGCAATCAGAAGTGAAATTGCTCGGCCACCAAATGACAGGCGTCCATACAATGACCAACTAAAGTTAAACAAGCATGGCGTCAACTCCCTGCTGAGCGACACTACATTTCAGCCAGGAGAGAGCGAGAGAGAGAGACAGAGAGAGAGAGAGAGAGAGGCATCCTCCCTCATAAAAAGGTCCATCTGCTGGGCCGGATCTCTTGTGCTCCACAGCCAAGCCCAGTCTGTGGTTTGAGGAAGGATGTCTGAATGTATGTGACATGCATCTCTGTAAATCTGAATTGTGTGTGACAGTCTGTTCATGTCGAGGGGAAATGCACTAGATGTACGTGTGTACAGTACTGTAGGTGTTCTCATGACTGATGGGTTGCTGTTCTCTAGGTGAAAGATTAGCAGAGTGGGCCGCGGGCTCACTGGTTGGGAAAGTTCACAATCAGTGAATATATGCATGCGTTTCTTTGTGTGTGCTTGTATGGGTCTGTGTATGTGTGTGTGTGTGTGTGTGTGTGTGTGTGTATATATTTAAAGGAGAGGTATGCATGTTTTTGTTTGTTTTTCTGTGCGTATGTATGTGTGTTTGTGTGCACGACCACTTGTGCGTGACTGCAATTTGCATGGCTCTACTCCTGAACTGTCTGTCTTTCTCATTGCACAAAGCTCAGCCCCACGCCTCCTCCCCAAACCAGTTTGGCTTCTAATAGCTCTCGCAGTCATTCGGGCCCAAGGAAGAACGCCTGCAGGACCACCTAGGCTACATTAGCAGAGCCTCAGAGCAATCAAACGCAGCAAACATGGGTGGCGAAACTGTCAACGAAAAAAAAAAGCTTCAGGGCAAAACAAATCATCGCAAACAGGTGACAAAAGCATATTGATCAAGAGCCTCTCTTCCCATCACCGGGAGGGAACAAAAAAAAAAAAAAAAAAAAAAACACACACCAACTGTGAATGGGCTCCACCATTTCGTGCTTCCTGTATTAGCATTCAATGGTCTGCTCCAGGGGCCAGAGCAGAATGGCCTATCTGTCTTCTGACTGATGCATTACTGCCCGCTGGATATCCTGAGGGTGCTGATGTTGGCTGGCTTTTAGATTTGCTATTACACAACAGTGAGCTCTGCTCTCTTCTCATCTCTCTCCTCCTCCTCCTCCTCCTCCTCGGCTGAGATTTTAGCATCAACGGCACGAAAAAATAAATAAATAAAAATACAGAAAAACAGTTGGGGGCATTGGAGCAGGGAAGCAGGGGTGGTGAGGGAGGAGGAGGAGGGTAGGGGGGGGGGAAAGGGGGGGGCGTGCCGGCGGCACCGACCGCACGCGTGCTACACCATCCACCTGGCTGCCACTAATCTGTGCATCACGGAACACTGAGCAGAGCGGCGGCACCAAAAATCAGCACCTGACGGCAGATCGTTTGCAGTAGTGAGTCTTCAAACAGAACAGCTGAGCTCCGTCTCTCTCTCTCTCTCTCTCTCTTTCTCTCTCTCCCTCTCTTTCTCTCTGTCTCTCTCTTCATCTTCATCTCTTTTGCCTGCTCCTTTCTTCTTGTTGGCAGGCCACAGTGAGCAGGCAAGCCGCTAACCCGCGCTGCTCCTCCACTGGAGTCCTGGCCAAGTCCACTTCCTTGGAAGGGAAGGCTGGCACACACGGCTTCCACACACTCACCTAAAATACCTCAGGGCTCCATGGACTCGCCGGCCGCAGAGCCCCTGGCCCCAGGCCCCACCAACCAACCAACCCAGACCAGAGCAGAGCAGAGCAGAGCAGAGCAGCGCTGATTTACTAGGAGCGCTGGGGAAAACGAGCTGGGCCATTCACACAGAGAGTCAGCGCCAGAGAGCGAGCAAGAGAGAGAGAGCCCTGAGGCCAAGACGCTGGGGGCCTCTCCGTGCCGTGTGGAGTCATGCGGAAGTTGGAAGAGCAGCGAGAGGAGTGGGGGATTGGGTTGGTGGTGGTGGTGGTGGTGGGGGGATGGGGGGTGTCTGCTCAGAGCGTCCAACAATCAAGTCCCATAGAAAAGAGGACACATGATCTAATGTGGCTTCGCTGAATAGATTTGAGCCCTTAATAGCCGTCCACTGCACTGTCTTATCTGTTAAATAGTTAAAGAGTGGCTTTGGCAGCAGTGGAGAAGCTGCAGCTCTGGAGCTCCTAGCGAAAGAGACAAGTCCACTATCAGGAACTTCCACATAGTACAGGCCTATCAGGGACTTCATATTTTATTATACTATTATATACTTTAGAGTGAATCAACCCGCAGCCATGGCGTTTCACCTTGCCGAGTTCTGTCGGAGGCACATTACAGAATGAGAATGACAGACTTAGTTACAGCGTAGAACAAATAGCGAAACGACAGTCACCGATAACTGATGAGGGCAAGGAGTTTTCATGTTCCTGTAGCCCCATCAGTTAGCATTAGCATATCCGGTGTACCTTGTACCAAACACTATCATTCCGAAACCTACCGACAGAACAGGGATATGGGCTTTTTAATCCCTTTTTTTCCCTTTGATGATCAAGCACTTGGATAACATGTTGTGACAAGTCACAATGTTTTGCCAGAACATGACAACACAATTTACCACAAAACAGGAGGGAAGTCTGAACTTTCCAGAATGCGCAACATTATTGTATTGTACAACACCGATACTAATTAAGATGTAATGGCAACCTCATTCTTGGGAGGGAGAGACATGTTCTGCAAATCTGCATGATGCACACATTTATGTGGAGCAGTGGGCCTAATTACAGCAGGAGATGCGCCATCCTTCTACCGACAATACATGACATGACATTTCATCATTGATTCCACTGTGGCACAGGTTTTGTCTCAATCACATCACACACACACACACACACACACACACACACACACACACACACACACAGCTATGTCTATATAGGCCTCTAGTAAATAAATACATCTTACCTTTCAGCTGCACATCGGCTTCATAATTCCCCACGACTTGTGTGTCTGTACTGGGGGTTTTGCACCTGTAGGTGGCGCTGTCCGTCACTTTCACCTCCTTGATCCTGAGCTCCACTTTGTTGTCGGCCAGCCGCTGGATCAGGATATCCCCGCTGGCCACGCGCTCTCTCAAGGAAACATCTGTGAACGAGGTGTCAAAAGTGGAGATGATCTGGACGGCGCTGGCGTCCGCGTCCCCGCTCAACACCATCCAATCAAAGTCCTGCTCGGGGGGTCCCTCGTAGTTCACGACGGAGCAGAGGAGCGCCACCGACTGGCCCTCCACCCGCATGAGGGGCCCAGTGGGCACGCTCACCACCCGACCCCGGGCCACACCTGCAACACATATAATAAACACTGTTTATTTGCCTGAGCAGGGGAGGAGGAGACAGATGTGTGGAGGATGGATGGGTTCTGTCGAGCTCGAGCGTGAACCATGATCACTTTCTCAACACCTTCCCTTTCCAAACGCACCTCATTTCTCTCTCACTCTCTCTCCTCACTCAGTGCTTCTCCAAACAGACACATTCTCTCCCTCTTCTTTTTCTTCACTCACACCCCCTCCCCTTCTTCTCCTCTCCTTCTTTTCTCTTCCTCTCCATCCCAGACATACATCTCACCCACTCCTCCAGCATCATCAATTAGGCATCCCTCCCTTCATTCAAGTTTAATGACAAAAACCTAACAAATACATTACCCTCAACAACCAGGGTCTAATCCTGGTCACATACAGTACAGTAAATAATAAGCAACTTTAACACAATATGACAAATGGATGTTGACATGGAGCACAACAATGTAACATTAAGGGCAACAAAATTTGGTCATCCTAAAATATTTGCCATATTTTCCATGGTTAGAATCAAAGTGAAAGTATATGACAATGTAAATTGGTTGGTAACTAAGATTTATGTTTGTCAATCTAAGAGTATGTATTTGACACGTTTAAATGTCTTGGCTGTCTTTTGCTTTCAGACATCAATCTGAAAGCATGCAGTAAACAGTGCAATTGAAATCAAAGTAAGCACTGTTACTTGTGTAGCACTGTCCTGGATATGTGTCAAATATTTTATATGGCTTCAAAATGAGAGATTTAAAGCTGGGAAGAAGTGTTTGAAACTGGTTAGACCACTTTCTGAAATTGGGAAGAGCTTACTTCAAAGCGTGTTCCAACAGACAAAGTAGGGCACGAGACGCACATGAAAACACAGCAAAATGCGCAAGCACGCATGGTGCGTCATTAGAGGAGATGAATCAACCTGAACCGAAACCATCTCTTAAGCTTCGACAGCCTCTCCGAGCCCCTCCATATCCTTTTTTATACCACCAAACGACTGTACTCCAACAGACTGTGCTCCGTGGCTGGCGAGGAGGAGAGTCTCCCTGACACTGAGATAATTATCTGCACTGGATAAATATGGAGTGCAGGGGCCCTTCTGTGGCAGTGGGGCTCTGCAATTACTGAGACAGAGAAATTAGCTGGTCAGCGTAGCCTACACCCCAGCCTGTTAATTCAGCGAGCACGAGCTCGCTCGACAAGACAAAAGCGAGCAGAGCAGAGCACCTTCCTTATCTTCCTGTGCAAGGAAGTCGTTTCGCCACCGAAGTAGACAGATTTAAGGAAAAAAAAAACGCTTAGGCCTACTGTATGGGAGGTCAAAGAAGCCATTTTCAGTTATTTCCATACGTCCATCCAAGTGGACAATATGTTTTGTTTAAAGACCCTATTGTTGATCCATTTCCAGGACACGCTGCTTTGTTACGAAATGAAGTGTTTACAGTCACATACTGTGTCAGACAAGGCCTTGCGTGCACAGGGCTCTGTTGGCTTGTAGACGCAACATACACACAGTTCCCCAGAGAGAGCGGATGTCAGGGAAGAGGAGGGTGCCGCTGAATGGCACACATGTGAGTGATAAACAAGACTGCTTGTTTACGGCCAAAAGGACTCTGAGGAGTCGTTCTTGTGTTCAGAGTTTGAGACGAAAACTCAACCTTAAAGCTCCTGCTTGCTTGCTTGCTGGTTCTGATACAGGGGAAACAAACACAAATATGCACACACACACACATGCACTCACACACAGTGTACACACAAACATTTATATGTACATGCGCACACACACGTATACCACCTTTGGAAGGAGGACATCTGATCATATTCCACTGTACTAATTTAAGACGAGGAAGCACCAGCCAAGTGAAGCCCACTGTGACGTCAGTGCTCGGTCTCAGGCACACACACACTACACTACACCACACTACACCACACACACAAACACCACACACTATCACACTACACCACACAAGCACACACACACACACACACACACACACTCCAGTTCACACATGGCAAGCCTAAACACATATTGATGGAACTGCAATAAACAATCTACAGCCTAATGCGCTAAAAAGTGTGAATGCAACCCATTTCATCTCTCTCTTATCACACTGTCATTCCTCCCCCTCCCTGTAATACACAGACACAGTGAAACTCGTAGCTCATATGTGGGAATAATATCATGGAATGTGTACTACAGTACCTCAGTTTTACAGAGTGAAACCAAAACGTGTCTCGACAGAAATGCAAAAAAAAAAGAAGAAGAAGAAAGAAACTATGGATATGATGAATTGGTTTGGTCATTCCATTCAATCTATTTTACGGTGAGGCGATTAAAAAACTAACAAATGAACAGTGCGATAAGGCTATCAGTCACCACATTAATCAGAATTGTGACCCACCCTCACGAGATAAGGGAAGCTCCAAGACAGAACTTCGAGATTATCCACCTGCTATGAAAAATCCTTAATACCACGTCAAAATGCTGTTTTCATTAAGAGTTCACCTAGTCGGTTGTCACGTCAAAGTGAAGGTTCACACAACAGAGTTTGACAAAAATCCGTGAACAAGGCTAGCGCACCTATTGAGCTTACGTTAGCATGCTCATGTATGACATGGGACATCAGTCCTATGGCTGACGCTCTGAATCTGAATGGCCAATCTAAACATTCCGTAGCGATTTTATCACTTTATGAATTTCTGTGACTTACCGAATGCAAGACATATTGTGCACAGTACTTTGAGAAGGCTGTTCATCTTGCACTCTTCTTTTATTCCTTTTCCTTGAATGTCTATTCAAAAACTGTAAAGGTATGTAGCCCGGTGGTCTCCTTGTATCGATTCGGCGCACCTCAGTTCTCGGGGGGTGTAGCAGGATTGTCGGCGTAGGTCACACGATGCGCTCGGGCTCCGCGGGCACTGTGTCTGTAGATGGTCGAGGCTCCCGAGGACAGCGTTGGCATGACAGTTCCTCGCCGGGCGCGTAATGATTCGCGCCTCTGCTATCAATGGGCAGCTCTCTGACGCTGCCTTGTCCGGAAGTTTAGCTTTGCTGGAGGAGGGGACCATCAATACGCGAGATGCACTTGCTGGGGCAGGAGACCGTACCTCTGTGTACTGTATGGTGAAATCTCCACAATTTTGCTTCATGCATGTACTGAATTCTAGACCAGGAAGGCCACCTTGTTAATCTGCACACAAAAAAACACCTGGCACGACCACCTGAGTTTCAGTTTGAACCAGGCTACTGTTCGTTTTTTTTTCTCTGGTGCGTTACCTGGAAATCCACAACCTGCTAGCAGTGTAGGCTGTGTTGATGTCATAGCTTAACTGAAATATTGTTACAATTTGGTGGCCTACAACGGTACCAAGCCAAATAAAAATAAAAGTAGAGATAGACATTTCATCTCAACATTTGAAGCTCTGAAATCGAGAATATCGAGGGTTTTCATGAGGAACAGCTGTTATGGCGCTTCTCCCAAACAGAGTTTACTTCACCAAATGGCTCTGTGTATCTTGGCATTGCCTTTTGGCTAGTCATAGCCTACATCCATGACTAGTATAGCCTAGTGAGTGACATAGTAAACATATTGTCCTGTGATATTTAAAGTGAATTAACCCAGTTGCGATTCGTTTCAAGAAAAAAAGAATAAAACTATTTTCATTAATTGTAAATTTTCTCTTTTTTTCATTTTTGTCCTAGGTTTAGGCTATGCATTATGTTATTTTGATAAATGCCCCTGCAATCCAAAAGGGAATGAGGTGGAGGCTGCACTTGAACATTTCTAAGGTGTACCTGCCAACTTCTATAGCCTGAAGACAGCAGGATATTTGCAAATGCATCCATCGGTAGTACAGTAGGCCTATGCTTGCAGGTATGTCCTAGAATAATTTCAAAAGGGAATTAGCCAATTCTGTAGGAAAGACAAATATATTCTGCAGTGCATATAATTTACGGAATAAATCACAGAACCAGCAATATTCCACAGTCAAGAGGTGAGGTATTGTTGCTCCAGGAAGGGACAATGTTGAGAGTATACATGTAGCCCTATGCTGAGCTACTGTGTGCATTACTTCTACTACTACTGTGTATAGCAGTGCCATCTAGTGTTTATTTCGAGAACTACAATACATCTGAAACCACAGCAATAACTGTTTACTAAAACTAAGCAGTTGAAAAAACTCCATTTATCAATATTTTTTTTATTCTTACCTCGGGCTGAATACAGATAGAACAGAAGAACTGACTAAAATGACACGAAAGATATTAAAAAAAATGTCCCAAATCGCAAATACATACATCCTTCATCGATGTTCCCCACCCCACATACTTTAACAACAGGGA
>JASCQY010000078.1:10780207-10793210 GCA_030264315.1 Sardinella tawilis | reverse complement strand
GGGTTTTTTTCACTGTTCTAACTCTGAGGGTGACCGAGATTGACGTAATTTCATGTTTGGGTGGCATATCCCTTTAAGGGTTGTTGGTCAAGAAGCTTTTGGTTTAATTATGATGATGTTGGCCTTGTGGTTAGGATGGAGTGTTTGACCTCTTGATTTGACCCATTGCTGTAAAGCTTACATGGGTACAGTACATTACATAACATAACATCATTCATTTATACATGTTGACATTTCCAGCGCTTCCTGACCGGTACAAGGATCGGGGTGACTTCGAAAGTGACATTGGCAGCCGAAGAGCCTGCCGTTTTGAGCGCCAGTGGCTCGGGCCGTGCTCTGGAATCGAGGACCGTGAGTTTGGCTTCAAGGAAGGAAAGCCTTGCATGATCATTAAGCTGAACAGAGTGGTGAATTTTTATCCAAGGGTAAATACCTCAATCTTCTTGCTCTCCTTACAATCATAAGATTGAATAAATTGAAACTCTTTTTTTTTTGTGGTAAATAGCTGGCTACTTTTTGTGCATTTCTGCTGATTAATGGAAGGAGGACATCAATTTTCATTCTGATCTCTCAACTCTCATTGGTTTAGCCTCCAACCAGCAATGAAACTATCCCAGAGGAAGCCCAGAGTAAGGTCCAACCCAATGTGATCCCTATCCACTGCACCAATAAGGTATCTGTTTTTGCCTTTCACCTTTCTAGGCGGCTAGCGTAGCGGATAAGGAACCTGGCTAGCATGTTCGAAATCTTGAAGCTGTGGGTTTGAATCACGGCTACCACTGTTAGCCCTGAACTAATTGAGGGTTGACAAAGTCATTTTGGATAAAAGTGTCTGCTAAATGCATAAATGAAGAGTTCTTTTCCAAAACGCTTTAACAGCCATTTAAATGCCATTTTCTTAAATATTTTTTTAAATGATACTCTAAATGATAAATTATACTCTAACATTGGCACAATTCCAGCTGGGTTAATGTTATCAGACTTGTCCTTACTGAATTCAAACAAAACAACAGTGATTTTACTGATATCATTTTTGAGCATTTTTGAAAACGGATATATAGCGTTTTGGAAAAGAGCTCTTCAAATGTACAGTACATGTAAATGTTTTCGACAAGTCAAAACAGACCAGAAAACTATGAAAATAAAATAATATGTGATGTGTATTAGCTTGATCCAAGAGCTTTGTGCTAAAACGTTTGGAAGTTCGGAATGTGCCATTATTCTAAGTGCCAGTGAGGTAGCCCAGACAGAGAAAGGGCCCTGATCTTAATTTAAAATAATAATATTATCATTTGCAAGGAGGGATTGTTGATGGAATTTCATATCATTAATAGCATAACATATTGAGTATCATGACATTCTTGTGTAGACATACCTGATAGTCCAGTCTTGGGCTACACTTAGCATGGCATTGTAGCGTTTTCGAGGTCATCTAAAGGTCATCTGAATATGCTTCCATCCGGGGCAGCTTCACGTAATCCTCTCGTATTCTTTCAGAGGGAAGAAGACGCGGGCAAAATCGGCGAAATCAAGTACTATGGGATTGGTAATGGCTTCCCCCTGCAGTACTACCCCTACTATGGAAAGGTGCTGCATCCCCAGTACCTCCAGCCCTTGGTGGCCGTCCAGTTCGTCAACCTCACCATGAACCAGGAGCTGCGCGTGGAGTGCCGAGTGTTTGGAGACAACATCAAGTACAGCGACAAGGACCGCTATCAGGGACGGTTTGACATTAAAATCCAGGTCACCAATTTATGACCTCCTCAATGATGCACAAAGTAGGCATTTCTTCTCTGATCTCCCCTCCTTTCACGCCTCCATCACAAAACAAGCGAAAAATCATTTAAGAGAAGGCAAAAAAAAGAAACCCACCATGGCATAATGTATAATATGACGTCAAAGGCAAATCTAGTCTCGAGCAAGTAATTAAAAAAAAAAAGAAAACACATTGCCACATATGGGACCTACACTTAACTTGTATGCTTTCCACTAGCTTCTCTGCTTCTGTCTAGGGTTAGAACGCAAACGTTCAGGAGGATTAGCAATAGTCTAAAACTATGTACTCTTCTATAAAGGTGAGTAGTCTTTGAGCCACACTACATATTCATTTATTCCTGTAAATGAAAATTCCACGACTGATGTAGCGAAGCGGTGTTTCGTCCCTTTAAGTATTGCTGCCTTTTGTGCTTTCATCGATTTGCTTTTCTTCTTTGGAGTGTGCAGTAGTTTCTTGTTGGTATGTTGGGTCTTTCAAAGCCATGTTGTAATCTATTTTTATTTTCTTTTTATGTGAGCAAGCTTTAGCAATCCAAGATGTATATATCTATGTATGTTTGTATGTATGCTTGCTTACTGAAAATTCGGGTATGGTTCACTCCGATCTCTTAAGGTCTGTGTGTGTGTGTGCGCGTGCGCAAGTTGGGTGGTTGCACTCCCTAAAAATTTTGTTCTTGTTTTTTTTTTTTTTTTTCATGCAGTCATTACTTTGTTTTTTTCCTTAAGTATGATTGTTGGAAATGAGTTTTTCTACACTTAAATTCCTTTTTTTTTTTTTTTCATAGAATCACTTGTACAAGGGAAAGGGGCCATTATCATATTTTCATCTTTCTGTTGCTCTTTTTATTAGATCAAAAACAGATCTGTGTTTCTTTTCCAGTCTGTATCACTTTTGCCTTTCCAGGGGGTAATGGTGCTGGCTTTAGTGCTTTTTAAAAAGAAATTCTCCTTTTGCTGAATGCATCACGTTATGTGGTGTTCCTTTTTAATGAATGTTTTTGCCATTTTCATGGTGGGACAATTTTACATTAATGCAGTTTTACATTTTAGTTTTGTTTTTATTCTGCAGAATAGTGTCATGTCTAATTCCAAAAACCAAAGTCACTGTGGGAGGAAGGTAGAGTTTTATCAGAAAGATTTCAGTGCCCCATTAGTCAACGATATGTCGATGTTGAGCGCTCATTGAATGTCCAACGTCAGCCCAACATCGGAGGTCAAATGTGGATCTGTCAAAGTCCATTGAATAATTTATTTAATCCAGATAAACATTAACACGAATAAAGTGGAGAAACTATGTCCTTGTTGTCTGTACTTTATTATCGGCTATTAAGTATATTTAATTTCATCATGTGGGAAGTGTTTCAGGTAGGCTTTTAGCAAGTACAGCCTAGCATCAGAGATAAAGATGAAAAAAAAAAAATTTAAATAAGAAAATGTGCCACACAGCTAGACAAAGCACATGACTACATTCTTGTTGCTCCATTGGACACATATCTACTTTAGATACAGTAGTCTGTTTTTGAGTCTGAACAATTAGGTATATTATTCTTAGATATTAGTCTGTTGATATGAATTACTCACATAACACCATGCTAATAATGCACACTGTCATTGTTACCAGTTACATAAGTTGTTGGCAATGCTGATGGCTGCTCAAGTCTTCATAATTACAGTGTCAGCCTCTGGCATTGCTTTGGCTGCAGGGATTAGAAAAAAAGTTGAAAATTTGGTAGTGTAGGTCAAAAGTTAATTTGTTTTGTGTAAATGTTGACCTGTGGTTTGTGTGTTTACTGTCTGACCTTGTCCTTTAATGATTGCGGGGAAAGCACTGGATGCCATCCCCTTAAAATGGCTGATGCTGGATCAGACCTGTGCCAGTGCCAACCACTATCTAGTAAAAGATCAGCTGGCTACAGATCAGCCTTTCCCACAGTTCTATCCGTGACTTAATAAAGATGGGTAGCCTTAGCAACCTTAGCGTCCAACAGCCCAGTGATGTCAGAGTTCGATGTGCTTTAATCAAAAAAATATTTGTGTATAAAGAATGAAAATGTACTGTATAAACCTTACTTAACAGGCAGAAATCATAGATATTTAGACTCCCTACCCTCCCATTTGAGGGCTCTTAGAGCAAAAAAAAAAAAATCCGCAATCGTGTATCAAATGTCATCACGATCATGCAGTAGCCTATCATAAAGCCTGCGTATAGTATCAAAAATACCAGATGAGAACAGGCTGTATCAGCCCGTTCGTATTGGATGTCTAAGCTAGCCTACTTTTGCCCCCTCAAAAATCTGAGAGAGAGAGACCACATGTATGTGGAGCTGCATGCTTGCTAACGATGTCGCACTGTGCAGACTGCACAAGGCATGAAGTGTGCCTGTCCAACTCTGGCTGTCTCGGATGATCACTGACGCTCAGACACAGTGCACGACCATAGCAAGAGGTGGCAGAACAGCAGAGGTGTCTGTTGAAGAATGAGAGCATTGGAAGCATTCATTAATGTGCATGCAAAGTGGATATCAAGAGGATGTTAAGTTTAAAGCCATCGTGTCCTTGCAATAACTCTAGAGCACAGAAGTCATTCAGTCTGGAACTGCAGAAGAACTCTGCGCAGTTGAGTTATTTCATAAGGCATAATGCTCGAAGTTCTGAGAGAGAGTGAGTCTGAGGTAATGTGTCAACAGTCAACAACGTAGTCACACCAGGGTCTTAACACACACACACACACACACACACACACACACACACACACACACTTGCAGGGGCTCCTGTTGAGTAATCAAATCTTTCTCCAGAAGCCAATTACAGTGCCTTCAGTGGTGCCTGATGAATTATGGCTGCTCTCTCCAGTCCTCCTCACTACACCGGGACCCTTGAATGCCTCCTGTGTCCTTCACAAACCTCCTCCCAGCCTGTGCGCTACTGTATGATGGAGTCTGGGGCAAGACCAGAAGTCTCCAAGGGGGAGTTTCTACAGGTTTCTTTTCTACACTTTGGCATTAGGCATACTTCTTGCACTCACTAAGTGAAAAATATGACGTATGGAAGGCCTATATTGTCTACCAAGATAAGCAGTAATAAATTCGATTCATCATCCTGCTTTATGGGAAATACGGAAATCTGTGTAATGGGACTTTGACAGGGAATGGAATGGGTGAGATTGTATCTGTGCTCGCTCCCTCTGGTCTGTCTACCCGGTCAGTGGAGTTGGAAGCCACCATCAGATAACATCTTGTGTTTGAGGACAGACAGTGTGCTCTGAGCACTGCCTGAAAAGAAAGAGGCGTTCTCACAGGCTCACTGGCAAAGTCATCAAGCATGGCTACTGCTTTAAAAAAATAAAATGACTTCAATTCAATTTTGTGAAGGCCAGAGATTCAAGGTGAGTTTTTGTCATACAAACTCAAGCACAACCACATATTTGGTCACTGGGGTGTATGACAATATGGTAGAGAAGTTGTATCAGTAAAAATAGCACTGGGGATTAAATGGCAATGGGTATTACTATAAGAGAGAGAAATTGAGTGGAAAAGTCAATAAAACAATTATTATCTGATTATCTCCTGAATCATTGCTATGGCAATCACAAATTTCTGTGCCTAACGGTGCAGCCAGTTGTGTGAATATTGCAGTCTTGTGCACATGTCCTTGATTACTGGAGGTTGACTTGATTGGCTGCCTGTCAACATATTTGTCCCTCCATGACTAATGCATCGCTGTTTAAAACTGTAATTATCGTTGTGAAGCCGTTTAGCTTTGGTGGCGTGAAATCCGCTTGCCTTGTGAGACAAAAAGACAGAAGCCACCAAAAAAAAAAAAAAAAAAAAGATGGGGGTGGGCGAGGGTTGCGGTGCAGACTTGCTCTGCTCAGACAATAGCAGTGATCTGCTGAGAGACGCAGAAAAGAGGAGAGGAAACGGACAGACAGGGCTAGCCAACTCCACAGGGGTGAGAAGAATGGTATAATGGTGTTACAGGAACCCAATGGGGAACGGTGGAGACTGTGAGCTGATCCAGGATCAGAGCAGAGGAATTTGGATTCAGCCATGTTAGGGTTTAGTGCCAGGCTAGGCTAACTAGCAAACAGGCCTGAGATCTGCATGCATGTATTTCAGTGCTAGGAAGGCGAGTTTATTCTCCTCCCCAGGAAATGCTTCACTGATTCATCGATCAATAAAATGTGGTTAGGCAATGCACCATGTTTGTGTGGATTTATTTTTGTTGAGGAACACTTTCAATTATACTTTTGATTCATTTTCTAGTTCAGTGTATACTAAATCTGACAGCCTGTGTGCAGAAGTCCAGATTTGTTGAGTTTCTGGTCAGTGTGGGTCAGTTTCTGATCTCTGCTGTAAAATATTTTTATATAACCACACATGATAAACATACTGTATCAAAGGGTGACATTTAAAAGTTCAATCAGTTTTTAAGACTTCATTTACTCTGTAACTGGACTGCCATGAACTGATTTTTAATTCTATGAAATGACAGAGAACTGTTCCATGGCATGTTTTGAAGGTGTTGGGAAAGCAATTGCATTGCATTGTATCATTATGTGGTTACTGAATTGCATTTTAATGGATTCAAATCAAGAATAATTATGGGTAATAGAAAGACAAAAAAGTGCCGATTGACAGAATTACAGACTAAGTAAAATAGTGCCCTTAGCCCATCGGTCTGACCCAAAAATAATTATTTTTATGTACCCTTTAACATTTGAAAAATATGTAGGTCTCAATCAATGGGCCGGTCCGGGTGTAGTTTCAAGGTTAAAGTGAGAAACATCGCAAAATTCCTCTGAAATCATCGCCACAATCAGGCATCGTGATAGTACAGTATAAAACGCACACATACACAAAATTGTGTAATCCTTGAGGGCCTGACTGGACTACTTTTTCAAGATCGTAAAAAAAGAAATATTTTCTGAAAACCACAAAGATGACAAAGGACCACATTAAAACATTTCAATAGATCATCCATCACACAGCGACTTGGTGCAGAACAAGGATAACCAAGCAATTAGCTGCATTTCAAAACAGATTATTGAAAGACATGACTGCACTGAACCTTCCGCCGCATATTTAGGAGGTTAGAGTGGGACTTAGTGTGTGTGTGTAGACAGTGTGTGTGTGTGTGTGTGTGTGTGTGTGTGTCATTCTTTAGCCACACAAGCACCATGGCAACAGCCCAGGCACACAGTCAAAGGTGTGAATGTTTATGAGTGTCTGCATGAGAGAGAAAGAGAGAGAGAGAAAGAGAGAGAGAGAAACATGCTTATATTAGTATTCCAGTAGATGCCTGTTCAGGGTCCCCTGTGACGTCACACACACACACACACACACACACACACACACGGCGAGCTGGTATGTACCTGCCAGGAGGGACTGCTGAAGTAACCGGCTGATGACATCACCAATTACACCTGCAGACGGGACCGCTTGATTGGTCCTCTGAACCACACACTGTTTTGAGCGAGGCCAGTGCTGCTGAAGTGCTCGTTGGTTCGCCACACTGAACGGGCAGCAATAATTGTTTATTGACGCAACACTGGAAATGAGGTCAATGTCAATGCAGAGCTGCATTTTTGGCTGCTCCTGTATGTGCCATTTAAAGGCCAAGCCAGGCTACCTCAGTACCAAATTGTGTTACTGTGTTGTGTTACTTTGTCCCTCAATTATCTCTAATAAAATATTTAAACTCTCACATTGTCAATTAAAATAAGCACTATGCAAATTGTGGTCAGGCCGACAAAGCAGATTGCAAAATGCACTGCACAATAAAGAAAAATATTTCGAGCAGTGACCCTTTCCTTTTCTACAAATGACGATAGAGTATGTTGATCTGCTCTTTATATGGTCAGAATTGAATAATCAAATGGAATTTGATAACTATAATTCCCTAATAATAACATAAAAAGTGGCAAATGATTGCCTGGTGTTGGCACAGTCTCCATACATCATTATCCAGGGCCATGCCAGAGAAGCACAGTGATAACAGCCCCTCTGTGTGATGTTGCATTGGCTCAAGGCTCATCAGTCTTCTCATTTGCTTGCAGAGCCCTCAGTGCGGGATGAGTCAGCCAGCCAGAAGTATAGAACTGAGGTAGGGGTGTGTGTATGTGTGTGTGTGTTTGCGTCTATTTGTTCATGTTTATCTGTCTTTGTGTTTCCTACTGTATGTACAGTATAAGTTTGAAGCATGTGCGTGTCGACTCTTAGTATGTGTGTTAACGTACTGTATGTATGTGTGTGTGTGTGTGTGTGTGTGTGTTTGCGGGAGAGAGAGAGAATACGTGTGCATGTTTAATCTCAATCGACCAGTTCAAGTGTGGGGTGTGAAGTGCAAATCCGACAGGCGCACATTACAGAGATGTCAGTCTTAGTCCTCACCTCTCCGTACTCTCCAGTGCTCCAGATTTAGCTTCTCTACAGGGATTTGCATCCATGGCGCTCCCAGAGTTTATGTAACGCGCACCTCAATAGGCCCGTGCCCCGAAATAGATCACCACAAAATGCACCTCTGTGTACAGCAAAATAGGTTGTTGGCGTGGAAAATAAATCTCTTTACAGCCATCATGACATTTTACATAATTAAGGCTTCGTCACAGCTAATTTGACACATCCGCCCCTCTCTCTCTCTCTCTCTCTCTCTATTCCCTCCTCTCTCCACCTCCCTCCCTCTATCTCTCACTCAGTTCTCTCTATCACTTTGTCCTACATACAAACACTTCTTTCACTAACTGTAGCTGGAGTCAGCTTTAAAAAGAGGTCACAGGAATCCAGCAGAGAAGGCTGGGATAAGTTAAGCAATCTTAGGTGTGCTCTTGTACACCCCCCCACGTCCCAACATGCGCACACACACACACACACACACACACACACACAAGCAGATACACATATACAAACACACACGCACGCGCACGCGCACGCGCACGCGCACGCGCACACACACACACACACACACACACACATACACACCTACTCCCATCCCTTCCCACCCAATCCCAGAAGACCTCAATTAAAATCGATTAGGGACATGTAGTTTTGCAGTTTTAGACAACATGGCAATTTCTCACCAAAAATAGACAAATTGCTGATATTTCCGTGCTAATTTCAACACGAGAGAGGAGATGTCCATTAGACTATCCCTATTTGTTTCCTGTGGCGGCCCCCTCATCTTTTTTCACTGAGCTCATGAGGAACCTTTGAGAGTTTTGGCAGTGACCCCTTTGATGTTAGCTGGGGCTGCCCACTTGCACAGAGAGTGGCCTGTTCACTACAAGGGGTCAAAGGTCAACCTGAATAGAACAGTAAACCAATAGAGCGAGTCAGTGAGTCATGTGACGCTGCCTCCAATCATTGGGATGAGCTCATTGTTCCCTTGCCAGGGAGCAGAGCCTGGTTTCCCGAGCTTAGAAATGTCTATGGAGCTCAGGGAAAAAAAAGGAAGGAACTTCCTGTCTGACAGTTCAGCAAAGTAAACCAGGCAAAGGATGTCAAGCTGGTTTGGGTCTCCCCCACACAAAATAAACCACAAAATACATCTGCTTGCAGTAAATCTCACATTCTAAAAGAACACTGGAGCAATGTAAAAAGCCACAATCATAAATGTCACTTCATAAAGGACATTGCATCCAAAAACTGTTTTGGCTGAGCCAACTCATGCCAAATAGCTGTGGGTTATGTAGGCCTACATGGAAGACAAACTTAAGTTTGCAGTCTAGTATACTCACAGTGTTGTGAGGGCTTAGTTTTACAAACCTACTGTATCCACTGGACATGTACAGATATCCACACCCACTACTCTGCCTTACCTCATCTTTGTGTTCAAGTTAAAGGTACACTATGCAACATTTTTAGGTTCATATATCAGCGTCATAGTCGCTTTTATGGTTAAATAGTTCATTCCGGGGCGAATGAAGGCTATTTCACCGCCGTCAACCCCTTCCTACCGGGTTTACCGCATTTGCAATGTGAAATGACTCGCCCCGCGCCCATAGGGCAAAGCGAAGTTTGAAAATGAAGCTGAAATCGTGTTTATTACCTTATTAGTCAACGTAACTACACAAAAAATGATCATTGTTGGTCTGTATGCTTTGGTCTGAAGAATAATCCACATGAATTGGTGAGAATGTACAATCTTGTTGCTATATTTTAAATAAATCGCCGCCTGTAGGGGGGAGGCTTGCATAGTGTACCTTTAAAGTTTGGTGTGAATCAATCCAAAGCCCTGTTGTTCAAGGTCACTGAATGCTGTCAAGAGGAAAAAGAACAAAAAAATTTGATACAACATAGACCGAATAGTGAACCGGCAACTAACACTACGTAAATTGGGCATAGTGACTTACTTTCAGTTTTATTTAGCTATGCCCCATTCTGTTAACAATAGTTAGTGGTTTGTTACTAGTACTTTTTGCTATAGGCAGCATTCAGTCACCTCTAACAACAGGGATATGTATTGATTCACACCAAACTTCTCCTTTAACATCTAACTGATTTTGGTGGAGCGTCACCTTGATGTGAACCATTTTTTCTTCGGGGTCAAGGCAGAAGGTGGGTAGAACTAGCAGTTCACTGATTCCTAATAAATACGAAAGAAAAAAAATATATTAGTGTGACATTCTCATCAACTAATGAGACAATAGTTTGATTCTTGACAAAAGACAAGACAGAAAGTGGGCAGAGAAGCATACCTGCCATCACACTATTCCACAGATAAATACTGGTTGCTTCTCTGCCAAGGAGGTTATGTTTGGTGTTTGTTTGTCTGTCTGTTGGCAAGAACTCGAAAAGTGCTGCACATTTGATGAAATTTGCAGACAATATGGGAGGGCAAGGAACACATGGTTAAATTTTGGTGGTGATCCGTAACACCACCTGGAAATTGTATTGAGTCAGTCACCCAGTTTCTAGTCTTGTCACTGGATGTGAGTACTGTTAGTCAGATGCATAGGCCTATACATTTTCATTATTTTTTTCTTTTTTGAAAACAAGAAGAGTTACAAGGACAAAATGCAACAAGACGACACATGGATATGATGCATATACATTTTCATATCTACCTTATATATTTTTAACTCTGTATATGGCAAATTCTAAAGTAAACATCAAAGGATGACCCCTTTCCAGATTTACCCATGTGACTGACCCTGACCTGTAACTAACCCTGAAAGAGCTGCCCTCTGCCCACTGTCGGCCCTGTTCCGGGCCACTTGGCTCCAGTCAGCGCTGCTATCTGGCTACTTGACACCAAGTGGATGAGGGAGGCAGACAGGCAGTCCCCTAGTGAAAATCTCCCCTCTCCAGCCAATCAAATGTCACTCAAGAGTGGGCAACAGTTGGTGTCACCCTAGCAACAATCTCCATGACCTAAGGCTACCAGCTATTATATTTCCTTTTCAAGAAAGCATTGTAGGGAGGGCTCTTGAATGAACAGACTGTCAGCCCACTGTTATGTAGCCTAGCATAGCCCTTGCCAGTGCTTACTGGACATTTATTGTGAGAAAATGATATCAAAAGGGAATTGGTCCAGTGCCTAGCTTTAGGTAAAGTGGGCTGTGATAGCTGCAACAGGTACAGTATGTAGCCTATGCCAAGCTAGTGTCATAGCGGTCTAGTTAAATGCCTGTTAGTAACTGAAATGAACGATAATGGCGCAATAGTGGCACAATTTCTACTTCTAGATTCTTCCAGCCAACACTATTAGAAGGAAATGTCTGATAAAAAAGAAGGCTAACAGATATCAGATTTCCCCCAGTGCTGAATTGTTCTCGGATCTCTCCGATTGCACTGGGACAACTGTTGTGAGACATCTGCGTCCAGCATCCACTGCTGCGCTCAGTCGATAAGGCGGCGTATCTCAACCTGTGAGGGGGTGGAGATATGACAGCTCATACAATACCGGTTATAAAAAAAAGAAATACTGTACGGACAAAGGCGGAACAGCTGAAATGATTTTAAGATTCAATTCCCCAAAAGAATGAATTTAAGTTTTATAGGCCTATTAGAAATTTCTATTTAATTGTGGCCAGTTGTGAAAAACCCAAAAAGACAAAAGGCAAGTCTTGACCTCTTAAAATCTTGGACCTTGATAACTTGCTGGAAAATGACAACTGTTATGGATAAACAATGCACTTGAGAAAACTAAACAAAAGGAAAGTACAAACTTAGGACTACATGCTTCCAGTTCACAGTGCAGTTTCTAAAAGTACACAAGACTATGCTACCTGACTGACTAAATGTGTGTGTACAGTGCGGAATACTTTTTCCAGCATCCTGAGTAGGTGTGTGCTATTGAAAGGACAGAAGTGGATATGGAGCCAGACATCACTCACATATGCCTCCCACACACACACACACACACACAAACACACACTTACACAAGCCCAGTCCCTTTTATCTGTCTGACTGCCTGGCTCGGGGTCAGTCTTAGTCATGCAACCCTTACTGTGCACTTGGCTGCTAAATATACAGCATAAATGGCATGCATAATTGGCTAAGCTATCAAAACTCTCTGCTCCTATGTGGGTGGGTGGTACTGTACATGAGGCTGCAACAGCACTTTTACAAGGAGCTGTTTGCAACTTGCTAAACATGCGGGCCAGGCTCTACAAACTCAAATGTGTGATACTGTAATCAAGATGGGATTTAGACGGTCCTGATAATATGTGCATTTTGCAACATTCATGTGTCAGGAATGTCAATAAACAACTTGAAGTGTCACTGAAGTCATTTAGTAAACAAGTAAAGCAATAATGTAATCTTTTAACTTTTTTCAGCCCCAGAGCAATCTGCTTGGGTTGTGTACTGTATAGGCCTAAAATAAAGGGCCCTTTGTATTGACTCTCAGATGATGTTTTGGTCTGTACTGTGCAGGAAATGAGTTTCACCAACGATGCTGGATAACATCACATTATGTTTATGTTTATGTTTATGTTTATGAGCAAAACACAATAGAGCAGTAGCTCACCCATCCCTTCTGTGCTCTCCTTCTCGCTCCACTTGTTTGGGGAAACAAGCCACCCCTGCTTTGTTTAATCTTGAAGAGACAGATTTATAAAACCTGTTGATTGACTATTAACCATTGCTGATTGTACAATTTAAAGCAACACTCCACCATTTGAGGAAATATGTTCATTTTCCATCTCCCCATGAGTTAATTCATTGAGCCATACCTTTCTCCTGTTTATCCAGTCCTTCTCTGAGTCTGGCGATATCTATTTAAG
>JASCQY010000078.1:10754373-10766008 GCA_030264315.1 Sardinella tawilis | reverse complement strand
CCCCCCCCCCCCCCCCCCCCCCCCCCCCCCCCCCCCCCCCCCCCCCCCACGGGGGGGTGTGGGACAGCGATGTGGAAATAGCACTCCACGTCTTGACAAGAGGAAGATAGTCTCTGTGGGGTGCTTTGGACAGAACCCAAGGCTAAGTGGAACACTCAGAACTGGAGAGAGAGACGGAGAGAGAGAGAGAGAGAGAGAGAGAGAGTAGGGGGAGGGCTGGAAAGGCCTAGAGAGAGAATTTACAGCATGGGATTCTGGGTCATCGATCATGCTAGGGAGAAGATTTGTGTGTCAAGTCTGTCGAGTCATTTCCTATACGGGACTTCCTCTTTTAGTCAAGTAATATTATGGCCTGGATTACCCTTGGAAACTGACCTATGCCAGTCTTATGACGCTATTATTATGTATTATGTGTATGGTAAGTATCTACAGATGAAATAAGGTACGGCTTCAATAGGCGGGGTGGATTAAGTGGTTTGAGGCTACTTGATGAAGCTGCATGTTGGCTCCATTGAAGAGTTTCTCAGAAAAGAATCTGCATCACCTGAGCATTACAGGCAGGCCAGAAATGCTTTGACCCCAAAAATGACCTCTGATTGAGAGGCTTCAGCTCATTGGATTTATTTTATGTGTTGAACTATTTAGGAAAATGTGGAAGATATGCCTTTAGCTTTTATAACACATAAACACCTTGTTTGAGGGTAATTTTTTAACAAGCTTTTTATGTTCCTGGCTCCAGCTTGGGCATAATTCAAGTCACTCCTTGTTGTACAGTGTTCCTCTAGCCTTATGGACATTGGCAGTGTTTCTGTAATCAGGGTGGTGCATTGCATTGGTCGTAATAAAGGGAGAGGGAAGTGGTGCTTTTTCTCACTCAGACATCAGTAACAGTCAATCATGTCTGCAATATCTAACAAAATGCCCTGTTGTATTTTAGCTGAATATAGGCCTAATCAAACATGGTTATAGGCAATAATTCTCATTCATATAAAGTATACTATGTCACCAAACTGCAGGGATGTGTACTCTACTAGGTTCTTTTAACTACCTTCATAAAATCACATATTGCTAGGAGGTAAAAAAAAGCTGAATTCAACAGCTATCCTAGAGAGTGAGAGAGTGATGAATGGGCTCTTGGTTACACTGTGCCAGAATGTTGCTTATTCTTGACAACATTTTGAGACAAACAAGAAAAAAGCAATGAAAAAAAAAAACACACAAAACAAGTTGGTGGGTATGTTCTTCATCTGCCACCAATAAGGTGGATATAATTAAATTTTCATAATCTTCACCCAGTGTTCCATAAAACAAAGTGAAGTAAACTTTCCATGAACTCAATGACTGTGGGTGCAGTGATGTGTACAGCACAGCTTCAAAATATGAAACATCTGCATCTGGTTTATGCATATGCCTGAAGACAAGAACACATTTCATAAGGAACCAGTTCGCTTTTACTGCAGCATCGGGTCTTTCGCAGGTATTTGATGTGCCACTGGGCTCCCATATATAAACCACAGCGCCAGACGTTTGGAGTTGTTTTTCATTCTCCTGATCAAACCCTCACTTGTTGCCTGTACTGTACGTTTTTCCGCCTTCAAACAGTGCTAAAACTGATGGCACACTCTCGCCAAAGCTTCATCCTGATTGCACATTGCAAAGATTTGTCTACCTGTGTCAGTGAGCATTTTACAGGAACTGCAACAGCCACACAGTAGATGGATCTGGCTGCACTAATGAGAGATTTGACTTGCGTTATGCGCCGTCTGATGGAAAAAAGTAATGGTGCTAATTAGCTTGACAGCGACCCGATTTTTTACGGCACTAATGAAACATTAGAAAGTGATGAATGCAGCCCGTCTGCTCCATCACATATAGTCATGGTGGAATCAGCGGGTGGAGTTGGGTGCGCGCGCGTGTGTGTGTGTGTGTGTGTATAAAAGCTGGATGCCATTAGCACAAATTATGTCTCAGACATAGCCTCCCAGAAACAAGAGCAGTAAATGCAGTGCTGGTTACCAGCCATAAATCACAGTGTGTGCGCGCTTGTTTTCCACAGACCCCTGTGCCATGTTTCAACACTGCGCCTTAATATGAGTATTTGATACCCAGTCAACCCCATGTGACCTGCCAAACGTTCATCTTGAGGACAGCCTTTAAGGAGAAAAACATCTTGCTAATGACTATACCAAAGGCCTGCTGCTAGTCATGAGATGTCTTTGCTCCTGAATAAACGGGGTGATTACCACTACACATGCTTGCTATCAAGTCTTTGATTATGTTGAGGAAATGGAAAAGTTGTGTGGGGAAGTAAGGATCAAATGGGAGAATTTGGGATTGGGATTGGGATTGGGATTGTGGCTGCGAGAGCACTAGTGACTGGGAAGCACACCAGGGACATCACCTGTACAGACAAATTTGATTGTCTGCATAAATAAACAATAAAATAAAGCATTAATACAATAAAATAAAAGAATGTAAATAGCAAAATATGTGCAATGTATATAATTTGTTACAGAATGCATCAAGATGTATTACAACATAAACCAGACATGAATATTTTTGTGAGTTTATCCTGAAAACCTGACTGGTGGATCCTACTCTGTGAGAGAGTCCGGCCACCAAAGACTGTTCCTCTATGAAATCTGTTTTGGTGATGTTTTTCATAATGTCACATTACCCTGTTTTGATGCTGCATTATGGTGAGCCTCGACAACCACATGTGTATACCTACCTATAATAGGCCGAAAAATGAGAACAGGGAAAATGTGGAAATAATTCAGGAGAGGGTATTGTCAAAATGTCACAACAATTTCATGCTGTTTGATGCTGGAGTAGTGCCTCTGCATTCCAAACAAAAACAAAACAAAACAAAACAAAAAAAAACATGTCAAAGGAACATGTCAAAATAGTCTGAAATCTTGGTTATCCTGTAGCATTCTGTGAGCCTGCCACCCTCAGCTGCCTGGATTTCCCATGAGCCCCGTGCCTGCAAGCCAAAGAGCTGCAGATCCACTGCTGACAGCACTTCTGCCTCTGCTGGTGCTGTGGCTGCGGTCTGCTGGTGGACCATACGATTCTCTTTACCAGTTTCTTGTCAACCCCCATTTACTTGTTGGGTGCACCTTACATACTGTAGTGAGCAGGTTCGGTGATTTTAGATGGTAGGCCTACTTAATCGCTTTACGCTTCAAAAGAAAAGGGTAAATAAGACTGTTTGGGCTGAAATTCATACTCATACACATGCAGCAGTAAGGTAGTTTATCTTGGCAGTTTTTTTCTGCTTGCAGTCGTTAAAGTCGATTTGATGATCTACATCTGTAAATGCTATAGGCAGTAAGCAAGCATAAGGGTCATTTAGCTAGCCACCCACTCCATTTATGAATGTGCTCACCACATCACAGGGACTCTTAACTGTTTGTTTGTTGTTTGTTGGGGTTCCAGTCTGTGTCCTCCCACAGAGGGACTCTTACTGTAAGCCAACACCCTGATCTGCAGGGCAGAATGAATAACACACCCAGATAAGATCAAAGGTACTTTTCCCTGCATAATTGTCGTGCACTAGGCCCACTTACCAGGTAGTGCTTCACTTGCAGTTTGTGCGGGACGGCTTCATGGGAAGCATATGCAGCGGGCCTGGCCAAGACTTTGTTTACAGAGGCTTTGCATCTAAATAACACGCTAGCTATAAAAGCAGCGAGCAGCAGCCAGCGAAACCCGCAACCTCATTACATGTACCGTTAGGGTTCGTTCCATATTGTTTCACTTGGGAAAACCTTGAGAAGCTCCATACAATAAAACTTTCAAGCCAATCAGGACCTAAACAGAAAACAGTTTGCATGTTCCAGCTGTGCTGTGATGATGGGTACTGTTCAAATGTCAACCCAAAGAGTACTTTTGTTTCCCATAATAAGGACCTATTACTTCTCCTTCACAGTAAGTTTACGGGAAGAGAAGATTTTATAATGTATAAGGGGAAACATTGACCATGGTCCTGGACTGTGATGGCCCTATATTGAATGGTTTAACTATTGTACACCACATTGAAACAGTCCATTCCCTGAGCGATATAGACAGACTGAAATCTAGAGTGTAATTGAGGATGTTTTTTTATTGTGTTGATAAAACAAATAATTTCTGAAGTGATGATAATAAATCTTTGCTTAAAAATACAAAAGAAACCAAACTGATAACAGCGGTGTAGGTTAAAAGGCAACCATACTGTTTATCCACATGGCAATGTAGACGCAGGCCCGAACATCAGAGTCAAAAGTGTCGATCCGCTGGAATATTCAACATTATATGAAATCCCTATGGACGCCTACGATATAAAATAAAACCTGAACTCAAAACAATGTGATTTTCCACATTAGCCATGCACATTATTTGATAAATCCACTTACATTTAACGTTTTTCATAAAAAATATACACAACTGTGTTCTATTTAATCAATACAATTCATCTTGCATTATTCTGATTTGTCACGGTAAAATCAGGATAAATACACACAGGTGGAGTGTTCTTGAGTTGCCATTTGAATGTAACTATTTTGAAAACATGTCTTACACTATCGATATCAAATAGCAAAACAGTGATCAAATCAAACATTCGCCATGAAAACAATTTGGATTCAACTTCCACTGACACTCTTTAGAAAATGTAAAGAGGGCTTTCTTTTTTCATTGCTCACTTATTCTGGTTTAACACAAGTGAGGGGAAAAAAAAGATATGTTTCACATTCTCAACATTTGGATAGAACGATGGCTCTACTCGGGATTTCAACCACCCCAACACCTCCACAGGTTTACATCTCAAAGTCAACTTTTATTTATTTATTTATTCGTTTATTTTGATTGATTGTATTAAATCAAGCTCACTCCAGCATTCTGCTTGATTCCCTGATGAGTCTTAGTATAGATGCCCCTGAGCACTTGAATGGGCCTCTGATAGTCCTCTTCGGTGGCACCCGCAACTTCTAACCAATCGGACTGACACCCATCGACCTTCTGCAAAACAAGACTGGCTCTCAAAGTCCCAAATATGTCACTGGGGTGACCGAACTGGACGTCAACCTCATAGGGCTCAAATGGCACGAGACGAATGTTTCTGTGATTGACACTGGATAATACGGTACTAACCAATTCATAGGTCAAGAGATAAAACCATCGAGGGCAAGAGAAAGGTGGTCTCAGGATTGGGTATGTTATTGACCCAACCTAATCTAATTATTTGCTTTGATCGCTTGATTTTAAACATCAGAATGAAAGGGTGAGAAATCAGACATAACTTTTGCTGTGGTTGACGTGCATCTAAGGGAGTAAACTTTGCAAGTGACAACCAACAGCAAATCTCTCTCTCTCTCTCTCTCTCTCTCTCTCTCTCTCTCGCTCTCTCCATCTCTTTTGAGATTGCAAGGCATTTGCAGCACGCTCCCTCTTGTGTCATTGGATGGAATGTGATTTCTTTTAATGGTGATTAAGAAATGGTCCCCCTCTCTGCCACAATAGTCAGCACCGCCCCTATGGGCCCTGCAGAGGAGGGGAGGGGAGCTATTGTATATTGCAGGAGGAGCAGCACGGGTCCTCCTTGTCTGGCAGAGAGGCGTAGTCCATCTGCCGCACGATCTCGGCAAACAGTTCGTCCACCATGGTCTTGCTCTTAGCCGAGGTCTCCATGAAAGGGCAGCCCCACTCCTCGGCTAGCGCCTGGCCCTCGCTCGACGACACCTCCCGCTCGTTGTCCAGGTCCACCTTGTTCCCCACCAGGATCACAGGCACTCTCTCATACCTGGGCCAAACACAGGCAAAGAGAAAACAAGCAGGTCAAGGGAAACTGAAGGTTAATGACAAAAGCATGGCTGCCTCTTTATTACAGATTACATGAACATATATGAGGAGTTCCCTACATGACAGCTGTATAAACAGCTCTGGGGACTGTGTAGAGAATTTCATAATTCTTGTATCTGACACATTTGTGTTTATAAGTGACACATTTGTGTTTATAATTTTCTTGCCTTGCTTTCGGTCTAGTCTCGCACGGTACAGGCCAGTACAGGCCAATCCTGGCTCGTCGTGGGCTGCGACGAACCATTCAGAACGTTCTATCTGTGTAGCGAGTCGTCTGTGTAGCATGGTGGAGTAAGCCTGTTCCCCAAACATAACAAAACCTCCAGCATACCACCTAAAGGTGGAAAGCGGGGCGCTTTCCTCACCGATTATTACAGGAGTATTTAGCCAAAAATTATCAGTGAATGGACAATCCAGATCACTGTTTTTTTTTCCCCCCATTGCACATCAATACTTTAATGATCCCATTTGCCTTCTACTGTATGCGCGATCCATGATGTTGTTGTGGTGTGTATAAAATGTGAGTGAACTGAATTAGCCAAACCCATTTGCCAGTAAGACAGTGCCATCTCTCTGCCGTCACGCAGAGGACAAAGCAGCCCCTCTACATATAGCTATGAAGCTACAGACGTAGTAGTCGTGTGATTTTACAGACATGGTGCAATAAACATAATATACTAACCAACCACGCTGGCTTTTGTCATGGCAGTAAAATACTTCTATGGCCCCATCATAAAGACTTGAAGTGGCCTTGATGGCTCAAGCTGCGGTTGATTTTTCATCCACACCTTCTCTGACAAGGACACACTTAACCTTTAAGCAGCGCCGCCGCCATGCAAAACAAATCTCCCCGAAAAAGCCTCCGATGCGTTCAGCAGCACCTCTGTCACTTGTGGCTGACAAACTTTTATCAGATGCATGCAGGAAACTCTGCGCAGGATGTATTCTGAGCACATACGGAGACTCCTCATGCAATGGATGCATGCATAATTTAATGCCGAGTGCCTTCCTTGTTCATCCTGCTGTGTGATGGGCTGGATTGTAAAAGACAAGGCAGCTCTATATTCCCTGTGCATTCATTTACTGGCTGCTGTTCAGGAACTTCATGCTTCCTGGTCAAGAGGCTGTGGCACAGACGCGGGCCACATTTGGGCTGTGCCGTAGCTGTTCTGGAATCAGCCAGGCTCTTTTTTTTTTGTCCAGCTCGTGTCGACATACATTTACTGACACTGTGGTTTCATCACCCCACTCTTGGCTTCCACCCCTCTGACTGCCAAGTGGAATAACGCTAAGCTTTGTCAGAGACTGCTGTAATAGGCTGAAATGGCTCAGCGTTGGGAGTCCGGTCCAGAGCTGGCCCGATGCCGGCGGCACATTTGCTACTACTGGGAGAGGGTGCCTATCATTGACATGGCTGCTGCTGTGTAAACAATAAACCACGGCAACTATTCTCAGGGCTGGATCCTGGCTGCGGCCTGGGTTCGGCACATGACACTGCCCGTACCCGCAGAGGGTTAAGCCATGTCTGAGAATGTGTCCCTGAGAATCTGTCGCAAGAGCCTTAAAAAATGAAGAGAAGACAGACAGAGAGAGAAAAAAAAATTGGCTCAGGAATTTATTCTCCCATTCCGCCCATCCGAGGTCCAGGGTCTAATCAGTGGTTTCTAGGGGCCGTAAAGGGCTCGGACATCCCATAATAGGCAACCTCGCCTCTCAATGGCAATTTATCACAAGCCAACGTACGCCAAATCACAGATATTGATCTGTCGGGGGGGAGGGGGGGGGGCTGAAAAATGAGCCTCTTTACGAATTTTTCTGTTTGCCGTGGAGAGAGACAGGGGTCCAGAGAAGTGTGTGTGTGTGTGTATGTGTGGGGGGGGGGTATATCTTTCGGAGCGTGGTCTCGAGAAGGCAGACGAGCTGACTCATCATCACTGGTGCAGGCCTGGGGATTGGATGATATGGGGGAGAGAGAGAGAGAGAGTGAAAGAGAGAGAGTGAAGAAGAAGAAGAAGAAGAAGAAAGGGGAGAGAGGTAGAATTATGGCCATTACAGTCACCAAAAAAAAAAAAAAAAACCCGGATGAATGGGCCAAGTGAGACAGAGGAGAAACTATCACTGGGCGATTAGTCTCATTAAGGCGAGCCGAATCATCCCTGGAGGCTGTAGCCGCAGCCGCCTCCCGTGAGTGATGATCTATCGCAGACGCCCCATTGTGTTAGCAGAGACGCGCGCGGAGGAAAGTTATCCGTGTTACAGTGCCAAAAGACTGATGAATTTCAACTCACTGGCTAAGTTCAATTAAGCCCCAACTGCTGGCACTTCCCTTACCTGCAGTGTAAAAAGACTGGGCATTAGGCCTCATTAATCATACCCTACAGAATATACAGTGCAGTATATACTTCTCCCATTGCTATATGCTACAGCTAATCACAACAATTGAATGCAGATGGGTGTGTCTGACCTCTAACTAAATGGCAATGCTGGCTGCAAAGAGGATTCTATGTCTTCAAGATTCCAAGCAGGGTAAACTCTGTTGTCACAACCTGTCATCCTTGTAGCATGAATGCATACTGAGGCTAACCAGAACACCAGCAAGCTGTCAGCAAGGTAAATAATGAGATGCCGTCACTCTCCCCACCCGCTCCCCTCACCCCTCCGGAACCCCATCCCCCACCCCCCCACCTCCCAAAACCCCCATCCACCTTGGACAGGCTGCGGACCCGGCCTTCACAAAACCCGTGCGGTACCAAGCGCGGGGCTCTGGAAGCCTCTTGCTGGGGAGGTGTGAAGTGTGTGGGAGGGAAGTGCTACACAGACCAAATGTCACCTGGAGGCCGAGAGAGGCGAGATCGACGGCGGGCGCGGAGAGCAAAGCTCCACAAATAGCCCCGGCGGCGGACAAAGGCGGGGTGGAAAACTGCATTACCCAACACCGTTGTTCCGTTGGAGTCAGGAGTCACGAGTGCACTGTTGAGGATGGGGGTCCAATCAGGGCTTGCCAATAGAGCGACATCATCAGTGCATAATATGTGTAAGGTCCAACGCAGTAGCAATATATTATGGCAAACCAAAGTCAAGAGCGCTTCATTCCGACTTTCCATAAGAAATGGAAGCATCAACGGAATAGGTCATATGAATGACATTTCCTGTGGAGTATGTCTATAGTGCGCAGAATATACCGTACAGTACAGCACAGTGCACTTGCTGCCAAATCGACAATCATATGGCTGCCATAAATCCATCTCCCGTCACACCGACACACAACGTCCCACCGATTGTCATCCAGGCCCAGCCTAGCGCTGATGGTGTAAAGTGCAGTTTAAAACTGTGGGATACTCTCTAGCAACTCTGCCTCATAAAAGTATAGGCAAACCACTCGCCGTTTTACTCTCTTCGCTATTTGAACCGCACTGGATCACAAGCACATGTCATGCAAGATCATGGATGAATCAGAGTTGTATTTCTTATGCATGTGATCATGTGATGAATGTCAGTAGTGTATGAGCAGCACATGGTGCGGCGTGTACTTCACACCGTGTTTGACTCCTCCCTCGGTTGCCCTTAAGTGATAAACAGCATGAGGCTGCTCCAACCACCTCCGACTCCCAT
Organism: Sardinella tawilis; assembly: GCA_030264315.1. Classification (NCBI taxonomy): domain Eukaryota; kingdom Metazoa; phylum Chordata; class Actinopteri; order Clupeiformes; family Clupeidae; genus Sardinella; species Sardinella tawilis. The sequence continues at coordinate 10,756,552 of JASCQY010000078.1, read as the reverse complement.
TGTACGTACAGTGCACTGCAATCCCACTAATTAAGCCTTGACATGCACACTCCACAGCACAATAACCCCACAGCCACTCTCCCTCTCTCTTTATCTCTCTCTCTCTCTCTCCCTCTGTCTTTCTCTCTCGCTCTCTCTTCCCAACATTCTCTCCTCTCCTCACCCCCCATAGTGCAGGGCTGTTCTTTCGCCAGTGCTCAGCACTAAGGACCGTTCCTCTACTCTCCTCTCTTCTCTGACGCAGCAGACAGAGTGTGGACACGGATGCTTGTTAGCATCCCACCAACCCCTCCCCCACCCAACTCCCCAAACTTCTGAGCACAAAAAGCATCAAACCCAGATGTGGCATCCCAAAGGACGATGCGAGAAACAAAAGCGTGCTGGGACTGGTGTTTTGGGTGGTAAATGTTGGCAGGGGGTAACTCACACTGTGAGGCCATGGTGGAGTTTAGGGAGGGAGAACTGTATATATAACAAAAGGAACAAAGGAAGAAATAAGCTGTAAATAAATCATTAGACAAACCAGCAGAGGAGAGCCATAAACTTTTTTTTTTCTTCCCCTGGAACTAAGAGAGACAAACAAAAAATTACAGCCTATTATTACGGCACAGTAAATATCTAAATTACTGACAGTCAATTTGCTGGGAGCCAGTGGAGACTAATGTTTGCATACTTTGAGACCCGTCTGATGTCCTATAGTGCTATGAAATACAATCGTTCACAACAGAAACCAATGCTCTTCTTGAGTTCTTCCTTTCTACTAATCTCACAAGAACGCTGCTACTTGCTCTCGTCTACACCATCCGCTCAGTAGCCTCCTCTATTACACTCAGTGTGTAATATCATCTACTAGAGCTGCAGCACCATCTGCTTTTCTTCCCACTAACCGCCCAAAATCACAACAGACATCAGAAAGAATATGATCACTTCACGAAGCACAACAGCAAAACACAGCGTGAGTCCTTGCGCTCGGATTTCGGGAGAGAGAGAGAGAGAGAGAGAGAGAGAGAGAGAGAGAGAGAGAGAGAGAGAGATTTGGACACACCCGCTGCTGCCTGTTGGAGTATATGGGCCCAATAGCAGCTCCACTGCCTATGGAGTCAGGCTGCAGTTCACACCGCCCACCAGCCCTCCACAGAAACAACACAATGAAAGCACGTGAAAGCCAAGATCTCCCGGCGCTTGTGGGGGGAAAAAATGACACAAATAAGGAGTTTGTTGATAAACTCACAGCTCAAGACAAACAACAACAACAACAACAACAACTTCCAGGAAAACAAAGCAGATGGAGGAAGGAGTGATCTTGTGAGAAAAAAAAAAATAGGGAAAGAACCAGCTATGCGGCTGTGCGCATTTACACACACACCACAGAGGAAGTGAGGAACTAAACCGATTTGGAATACATTAGCTTTGCTGCATCTGACTGTGTCTCTCCAACGCTGGGACAAACCAGTGGATTCGTCATCACCATTCTTTATTCAGGGAAACTTGACTGAGCTTTCAGCTCTTTTACAGCAATGCCCTGATACCAACAATCATAACAATCAAAAAGGCTAGACAAAATAACAGTAAAATAAACTTATCAAAACAAAAAGAAACTTACTAAAAATAAACTTACAAAATTTGTGTGCACGTGTACATTTTTCTTGTTTTCAGTGGATGTGTGTTTTTCTTACATGCTTGATCCTTTTTCCTTTTTCCTTTTTCCACAGACAGACAGTCCCAGGGTTCTCATCCCAGCTCAAGGGCCTGGAGGCAAGTCTCCCATGACACATTGTCATCCTCAGCCTCGCAAGCAAAACGGCTTCGGTCATCAACTCTATTTTTAACTTTTCGGATGTTAAACTTTGTTTAGCGGTAGGTTGTTGTTTGGCTGGCATGTTGGGCATCTATAGGTCAAGAGTGGCATTTAATCATCACTTAAAGGTCATGCACTGAAATGACATGTTGGCATCGCACGCACTAGTATCCTTAGCATAATGGGGACAGCTGTCAGTTAATATTTACATGCCTTTTTAAACCATCACGCAAGGAAACATAGGACATCAAAACTAACTGCATAGCTACTTTACTACAAATCTTTTAACAGTTTCATCACAAGAATACAGCACCACATATACCCACTCAGGGGCGTCGCACCAAATTCTGGGCCCTATGCACAAGCAGTGCCCATGGGCGC
>JASCQY010000078.1:10738539-10749562 GCA_030264315.1 Sardinella tawilis | reverse complement strand
TTGTTACACAGGTTGTACCACTGTACCTAATTAGGTAGGTACACTGTAATATCGACACATTAAAATAAAGTGTTACCTAAATCCCTTTACAGAACGACAGGGCTGACTGTATTGCCATCAAACCCCTTAGTGTTGCTTTATTAGCCTTATATTTGTGTATGCCTATTTTGTAGGAGACTGCATGACCATCTTTTATCCAGTAGCCTACTGCATATTTGACATTACGGTCCTGTTGTGGGTAGGTAAGTAGTACTATTGATGGCCTACTGCCTGCTGTATTTAAACTTATTTCTACTTCTGAAGCGCTCACAAAATGTAAAATAATTGTGTCATGTTCTAAGCTCAACAATCTTTTTATTCACATCAGTCATTACTCAGCTGTAGCCTACTTCTCAGCAGCTACTCTGTTTTTAATGCAGGTCTAGTATGCTGTACTCCTCATGCCTTGCTCTCCACTTGTTGTACAGGTTAACTCTTCAGGTAAAGTCTGATGGTCATCTTGCACCTCACAAAACACTGTAGGTGAATTGTAGGAAAAACTCAATTGTACACTAAAATCCAATACAATGCTTCCAATTCATTAATGCATGCCTAGATATATTCACCACTAGAGGGCAGCCTAGGGACATAAGAGCCTGATCTGAGACCAGACAGCTAATTCCTCATGGTAATATGTGCTTCAGTTGACTCCGCCAGTATCTCTCTTAATAAGTCACAGGAGACTAATGAAATCCTTATATTTTTATTTGTTTCAATAAATTTTACACTATTTAACTTGAACCAAAACATTTGACTATAGAACATAAAATAGCACATAATATATATGCACAAATAATGGTTTTGAAATGATTACACAAAAAGTATTGTTATCCAAGGAGTTGATTTTGTCATTTTGTTTTCTTGTCTTTGTTTTGTGATACAGATGGGCAACTGCATTTGTGAATAAAATTGATAACATAAAAACCCCTCAGTTAAAACCAATTATGGCACGAAAGGGCCACCAAATTCTCGATGACAATTTTCACAACAAATGAAAAAGAGAGTCAACTTCTAGGAGTCTCATTAATCCTTTTGGCCTCACAACAACAAAAACACAAGAAAGAAAGAAAGAAAGAAAGAAAAAAAGGGGGATTCATTTTTTTTTTTTGCCTTGACCCCATCCCACCCCTTCCCAAAAAAATAACAACATAAAAAGAGACTGGTTCAGTTCAACCTTTTACATTTAAGAGCTGTTAAATATAAAATCTTAAGAACAGTGGACTTAAGGTAAGGCAAGGTGTTTGGATAAGCTGTGTCTGCTCAGTTAATCAAACTGGTCAGAAAGTGCTTCTTTTTAAACTTACACCATCAGTCTGTCTTGATAACTAAAGTAGGACTTGTCATAACTTTTCTAATTGATTTGGGTGTTGCACATCCAAATCGGGGGCTTACAGAATTGTGTGTAATGAGCATATTTTTTTGTAAAATAATATATCTCTATATATTTTACTATTACAACACACATTCAATATATCATTATATTTTCTATTGTTATTACTGTCATTTTAAGTAAATTAACCTCTAATTTGAAGTGATGATGTCATGCAAGATGCTTGTTGAATATCATATTCTATATTGTCATGAGCAATGAATAACCTGCTTGATATTGAAACGTTGCCATACCATACTTAATGTGCATCAATTTGTTTTCTTTTTTTAACATGGGAACAAAGTGCAAGATTTGTTTCACTGTATATATATATATATACTGCATACATATACAGTACTATCACTGGCATTTCATATAGCCAGGAGTTCCTTTAGTCAATCATGTAGAATGGGGAACAGCTGAATAGATTATGGCTCAACTATATTGTTGGTGGACTATTTCTTAAGTTATTTCACACTACATACAATTGGCAAGTACTTCCTATCGTATCTTAAACTTACACTGACACAGAGTCTGATAAATCCTACTGAAAAAAATGGTATACAATCTCAACATAACAGGAAATGATCCCATTTCTGCATCACAATCTAATGTTGTACTGTGTTCTAAAAAATGAACTCAACAAACATTTACAAAAATACCGAACTTTAGTCATTGCAACTTTAGGTTGCCACAGCAACAACTTAATATTGTTATGAAATAACTATTATACTACAGTGTAAAGTATTTTTTCTATATTTTTTGGTAAAATGTTACCTATACAATAAACATTTTTGTTTTCTTTTTTTTTGTTGTTGTTGTTGTAGTTTTACATAATACAAGCAATTCCAAAGCCTTGCCTTCACTGCAATGCATTGTCCTCTGAAAGAGAGAGAAGCAGGCAGAGAGTCAATGACTACTAGGTAGACAGACTTCACCCTCTTGTACTGCTTCTCTCTGCCAGGCCTGACCTCCAGGACAAGTCATATGAGGGACCAACCATGCAGAGGTAAGCACAGCTTAATAAATTACATTCATTTTAAAATATAGGTTACAACATTGTTTCTAGAACTATTATTTAACAAAACAAATAAAATAAATGAAATTAAAATATATTTTAATGACTTTCCACATCAAAAATTACATTAAAACTGTAACTTTTGTGAAGAAACCTAAATCAGAGAAAAGAAAAAAAAATTCTAAGACCAGTGCCTTAATCTTAATGGAACTGAAGAAGTCTGTGGATTGTCTGTGTTCATCAAAGCACCATGAAAATACATCATGATTCTGATTTTACTTTTTTTTTTTTTTTTTTTTTCAAATCACACCAACAGGTATGTGCACACACATACACATGCATGCATGCAAGACACCCTCGCATACCCTTTTCCCAAACAAACACACACTTTTTCCGTACACACCCACATACGTAACCACACATGAGAGAAAGGGAGATAGAAGGCTGTGTACTTCCTCGTCCGTTCTACTATTGTAGAGCAAAATACACTCTGTAGTAGAGAAATAGTAAAATATATAAGATAATAAAATGGACATTGATTTGATAAGAGCAGGACCATACCATGGCATAAAAACAAAGACAAACTGGGCATGGTGATAGTCCTGACTTAAATGATCTTGGTGGTCGTCATTTGTATGACACCCAATGTGTTCAATGCGAGTATACTGAAATGACCATGAATACACACAGATATATACATATTACAATGACAATGAATTACATCACAATATATTTCTTGTGTTTCCCACTCAATTACTTTTCCAGTAGAAACTACAAAAATAAACAATACTACAAAACAAAGAGTACATCATCAATAATTACTGAACATTCTGCCCAAACTGTCAACATTAGTTTGTGGTGAAAAGTACACATGGTGTTAACTGATGTATCATAACATGGTGAAACAGATGTAACATTGTTTGTGCATGAAATGTGTTTAACTATTTTTTTTTCTTTAACCTCATTTTAAACCACCTTATATGTCAAACTATTTGGGGGACCTACAACTCCAAAGTGTGTGTATGTATGTGTGTGTATTTATGTGTATGTTCATGAGCGTGCATGTGTGCGCGTGTTTATGGAGGAGTTCTCACTCTCCTACCTTCCCAGACACCAGCATCTTCTCAAGATGTCGGCTGTGTGAAAGATTATTTGATTTAGGCACTTTTCTACTGTTTGTCAAATAAAACAGGATTCCAGGTGAGAGCACACTGGCAGTAGTCAGTCACAGATAGCCCTCCGTACAGATAGTCCTTGATGCAACTGGACAACAAACAAAAAAGACTCCTGCCCTCTTGGGAGCCTAAGCACTTGTATCCTCTGCCCTACTCCATCTCTGGTTTCTCATCCTTCCTCCCTCATTGGTATAAGTGCTCCCTTCGAGTGAACTTAAAAAGGACGAAAATGTAGGATGTAATCTCGGATGCGCAAGGCTTACATTGTGTGTGTGCACACACGCATCTATGTGTCTGTATGTGTGTCCTCAGCAGTTTACCAGCTTGGTATAAGCCCTTGGCACAGAATAGAAGCCCCAGGTAAGTACCCAATGGCTGCTGTTTTTCCCCTCACATACCTTTTTCCACACACATACACACACACACAGACACACACACACACACCCACATAGTTTCTCCATAGTACACACATACATATACACATATATATATGTACACACACACAAATAATCCTCCTGCCCCCAAAATGACCAAAAAAAATTAGTCAAAAACTAATGCGGAGCAGAAAAAACAAAACAGTCCTTTATGGAGTCACAGACAGATTCCAGATTATGGCACATCGGTAGCCAGTGTGCATGTTTCTTTTCGGAGCAAATCTCTTCATATTATCTTTTTTGTTATTGTTGTTGCTGTTCATATGACTAGAATGTCAGGATGGAAATTTTTTTTCCCAGTGTGGAGGTTTGTCAAGCAGGTCCAGAGACACAATGAGAGATGTTGTCATCAGATGGTTTGGCAAGGAGAGCACATTCTCAGAGGACAGAAAAACTACAGCTGGTCACCAAAATAATAAAAATAAAAATAAAATAAACGTACAGCTGGTCTCCCCTTTGACATTCATGTTTCTGTGTGTCAAACGAGTGAAATGGGAAAGTGGGGGGAAAGAGAACTCAAGCAATCCCTCATGCCAGGGGTGCAAATAGTAGGCGAGCCCGATCGGCGAGTTTCTAAGACATGCTTTTGAGGGACTTTTCTGTGACTATTCCCATTCAAAACAATTAAGCACTTAATGTTAAGCACTATTTTCTTTTAAGAACAGTGCAAATAAGACATTTTTTTTTAAATCTTTTCCCTAGGATGAACATTGTGCAGAGTTTGATTTTTTAGATCAAAACAAATATGAAAAGAATTCACGTTACCAGACGAAGGAACAATCATTGAAATAAAATTGTTTTCGCCTTGAGAACGCATGTGCTGTACATATTTGTTTTTCTTCATCTCAACTCCAATTGTATCTTTTCCATGTCTGTATGTAGATGTTTTTTTTTTTCTTCCTAGCAATAAATTTACACTGTATATTTTACATCAGCAATTCACATGGTATATGTATCAGATCTGATTGGTAGTTTGTGTATAGATTTAACATGCAGGTTGCTGTAGCTCTACTGGTGTGGGGTAGTAGTATTTACAGATGGACTGTTTTGGGCTTCGTAGTGCAGCTTCTTGACACACAGTCCCCCTCCTGTGGCCTATTTCAGGATTATCTGTTGGAGGGATGAGAGAAGACAGAACAAGAGAGTGGGTGGATCAGTCTACACCTTATAGCGCATAATCACACACACACACACATTTATTTGTGCTTAACGTACTGTATAATAAAACAAAAATAGTGAGGGGGCAGGCACAAACATGAATTGTTGAAACTTGAGGTCTATAGACTAGAGAAACTCAAGGCGCATAGACTCTGAGGAGATGAGGATGTACATGAGGATGTTAGGTAAATTTGATGATGACATGAGGCGCAAGGGGAGGAAAATTCTAGTCAAAATGCAAATTTCAGGAAAACCCCATGGCAGCGCTGAGGCATCCTTGTGAGATGGGAGAAACTGGGGGCATTTGACCATGGGTGGTGGAGAGAAAAAAAACGGGCATATCTTCCACACGCCAGTAACTTGGAACATCCCCCCACATTCCCTCCAACTGATGCCAAAGGGTAAAGGCTGAACCCAGTGAGTTGCCAAACTTACTTAAAGCAATAATCCAGAGTTTATCAACCCATAGCCCTGTCGGTCAAGGTTGCCGAATGTTGTCTGTAAAAATTAGAACAAGAAGATTTTATAAAACTTACACACAGCAACAGCAAAACAACAGCTAATGACAACCAATTAGGACAAAGAGACACTGGTTCAGTTTAATTTAGTATTGCTGTGCTGCTGCTGGTTCATAAATTCTGTGCTGTACCAAATTTTCTCATTCTTATCTCTACTAACAGCATTTGGCAATCTCTAACAACAGGGTTAGGGGTCGACTGACACCAGACAATCCCTTTAATTAAATGACATGGCAGGGCAGACAAGATGGATATAAAGCAAGTGAGTGCAAAGCGAGGCAGGCGATGGTGCAGTGAAGGTGAGCAGTGGAGATGTAATAACGGCCAGCGACCACAAGGAGGCTAGTGAGCTAACAGAGAGCTAAAGCTGAGCCTCAGAAGTCAGGCTGAGTGGCCAAAGAAGTCTGTAGATGTAGGCATGCAGGCACCTCAAAACAACAATAATAATGGGGGAAACAGATGGAATGGCTGCTAAAAACATTTGTCTTAAAGCTCCTGGTTGGCCGTTCTGGGTGAGATGGTTACTGTAGCTGTTTCGTAGATCAAAAGAAATACTGGACAAAAGTGAAATATACCTAACAGTGGGGCAAATTGCTTGGACTATACATTAGGCAGGACAGGTAACTGTTAAGTATCCAGAAATCAATCAATTCTTTTTAATTACTTCTTCCAGTGTGAAGCATGCACCTAGTCCTTTCAGCCAGTTGGGGGAGCTATTACAACACACGACACAGTGAAGGACTCCATCCTTTCTACAGAATCTGTTTTTACACTTTGAATGATGGGAAAGTGTGGCATGGTACCTACATCATGTTCAAGCAAGACCTTGAATAAAATAGCCCAGGATGAAAGAATAACATCTAGGCCTTGAACTTTTTCTTCTGAAACCACTTTTCAACAACCACCGCAGAAAAAAAAAAAAAAAAAAAAGATTAAGTTGTCCTCTGAGGAGATATAGGAGGAGATGTCCACAGTGATCTATGGTATGGCATCAATGAGCAGACAAACGCCCTGTATGCAGGGTCTGCATTGTGGACAAGAACGGCCACAGAGGGCGAGACAGTAGACAGGGTGGACCAGGGTTTGTTTATGCCTCCCGTGTGTCACATTCACAGGCAACCAAGGCCCTGCAGCACCCCTCTCTCTCTCCCCCCCCCCCCTCTCTCTTTCTCCCTCCCTCTCTCTCTCTCTCTGTTTCTCTCTTTCTCTCTCTCTCTGCATAATTAAACCCGTGTGCTAAATTATTCGCAGGAGCAGTGACTCAGCTGCCAGCGGGGGCAGTAACGGCGGCGATGGCAGTGATGGCATCAGCCGTCTGCCCGTCTTGGATTGGCTGTCTAGACGGCATGAGGGAGGAGGGAGGGAAGAGGACAGCGTCGGGGTGAAGGAAGGGACTAAAGCTCGGCACGACCTTGTTGCAAAATCTGTCCAGAGCCCTCCGGGGATGCCAAATGCCACCTACATGCCACTCATGACAGAGCAGGCATGCAGACCTGAGTTGAGATTCGAAATTATTCAACACAACCACAGGACGACCAGAGGATGTAACGATGGGCGTATTACTTCTGCTGTATAATGCTTGCCGCAGTAGACATTACAGCATCATATTGTCTGGAGCTCTCCAGGGGAGCAATTTAAAATCACTGCAATAGAGGGGTTCTTGAGGATAGAAGTTAAACTAGGAAGAGGGGCCAGTTAGTGCAGAGTAAGGCTGTGGTAGCATAACTTTACATCAATATCATGAGATTTAGAGGATAACTTTGGTAAGGATAAACGGTTAAACAAAGCTCACTCTCTCCAACTAGGAGTCGGGTTTAAGATCACGATCCATTTCTGATGTGTACTACTTTGTTACAGCTGGATTACATCTAAACAACACAGTGCTAGCATCTGTTGTCAGTAGGCGAGTTCAGGTGAAATTAAACCCAGTTTTGGAGTTGTTAGCTCTTGAAATTGTTTCTGAAAGCATTCTTTTTCTGAGCATGACTACATAGTGAGAATGTAATATGTTAACAAAAATCAACAAAATAGGGTGTATGAAATGTTCTAAATTTCCAGAGTTTCACCCATGTGTCTGTGCTCCCTCATCCTGCATGCCTCATCAACTCAGAGGAAACAAACCTTTGCACTACTGGCACTTTTTGCATCTGCCCAAATGAATGTAGCACTATGGCCTACTGCTGCCTTGAAATCAACAGGAAGCCCCAAGCCTCCCTCAGGAAAAGGCAATTCTTAATGGTTTGGAGGAGCCACAGCCAAGCAATCTCCTTACGTGACCCCGTTTGGAAAGGGAAAATAAAGTGCTGTATCCCGGGAATGGCGGCTGTTCTGTTACTTTATCTTGCCTTGGTTTTCACCGCATAACTTTCATCCATCATCATTAATGTACAGACACGCCCTGCATGTAATAGTCAGGGGAAGTAACAAAGACAAGGACTTGAGTAAGTAGAATTCCCACACCACGCTCTCACAGACACAAACGTCTGCCGCTTAGTTCATACCAAATGAATTTGACAATCTAATCATGAATTACATAAGAGGGCCAATATGGAAAACCAGACGTCCAAGTAAACAGATGGAAACATTCTCCTGGTCCTGAAGCCCGTGGCAAGAAAGGCACCGTTAGAAGGTCAAAAGTAAGGCGCGCTTCATTAACATAATAGAGGTTAATGAGTAAATGGCTGGCATGAGTTGACTGGCACTATGCTGCTGATTTGGACATTGCAATTGTGGGGTCTCAGCGACCACGTATTTCACACACTCCCCACACACACCAGCACCACCAGAACCCCCTCCCCCTATTGCCCGAGGTCAGGCTCCCCTGCCCTGCGCCTTCCTGTCAGTTACGGCAGGGCAGTAAAGGCTCCGGCATCTATTCGTGGGACAAGAGTGCCATTTTTAGTCCTTTCCGGAGGGGGAGACAAGGCAGCGTCCTTCCTGCTTCTGGGTGCACTAATAGCAACAGTGAAGTGGATGGTATCGACTGTTTCCTTGAGTGCTGCTCCGGTTCTATCTAATCCTTCTCCTCCTCCCTCCGCGTGCAACCCACACCCCGACTGCACCAGACACGGCCGACCCGGTGTGAGAAACACAAACACATTCCACCAATCGGACGGAGGGGAAAAGGTGTGGACCAAAAACATTTACAGAGGAAATCTGATAACCTGTGAGTGTGCAAGTGTGTGTGCGTGGGTGGGTGTTTGTGTGTGTGTCTTTGTTTGCTTAGGAGAGAACATGAATGTGAGAGATAAAAAGATTAAGACAGGTTGGTTGGAATTTTTTTTTTTTTTAAAGTCAGTTTTAACAACAGGTATTCATTTTTCAACTGAGGATGAAGGACAACATAACATAAAAAACTAAGACCATGCGAAAACAAAACAAAGAAGGAAATAATGCAACACAACTACTATTTGCCAATGAGGGAGCTCTGAATAAGCACTTTAGTGTCCGGCCAATCATGGAGCATACTTTAATTTTTCAATCCATTAGCACACAAAATTAATGTGTGTGCGTGCTAACTAGGCACAGCTACGCTAGGACTCGGATGGCGTGAGTGAAACAGGTCAGCGATCACCATGGAGACCAAGGCTTGCTTGCAATTCAATTTGTGGTGCTGGAGTGCTTATTTGGAGCTCGGGGATTTATGAAAGAAAGCTTTTAAAAGGAGCAAACCTGATTGGCTGGTGCTGTTGCTGCGTAGGGGACACTTGTGGCAGGAGTTGTTGCTGCAGAGACAGTAGCAGGCGTAGCACTGTACATCATGGGTACTTTTTCAGGAAGGGGAACCATGGAAGCAATGAACAGGTAGGTGGAGCATTATGGTAACCATGGCAACAGTTTTTTTTTTTTTTTTAAGGGGGGTGGGGGGGGGGGTGTTGGGGGGGGAGAGGGGTGTTGTTGGTTGTTTTTTTGTTTTTTGTTTTTTTTTTAGTACATGGTGAATTTTACAGAGCAGCAAGCCATCATTGGGTTAGACCAGCAGATGGCATGCGATCACGATGCAAAGCAAAAAAGCATGGGAGAAAAATAAAAAAAGAGGAAAAAGCTGATTACAATCACAAATAAGGAAATTTTATCACCACAATCAGTTTTTCCCAGAGAAGCTGGCAGAACAAACACTGCTTTCTGGCTAACCCCCTTCAGCTAGCTTAATGCTGAATACTGAACCACTGTCGAGTTACTCCAAGATGTTTGGGCAGCAGTTGGCTGCTGTTAGCTACTTTGGGTTACTTCTCTGGGAAACTGATTCAAATTTCCTAATCAACAAGGCACAACAAAAAGACAATATCCAACACCTGGTCAGCTTGCGTATTAGTCTTGTGGTCTCACACACGGATGATCAGAATAAAAGCAAAACTGAGAGGAACTGACACTCAGCATCACCTATCATCACCACCCTTATGCCAGTGTTAATCACAAAAGACATTAACAATGTTTCCCACAACTGTTTTTCTTAGAGGGCCTGGGGTTTCCAGCAGGTGACTTCAAACACCATAGACCAATGGGCATTTCATAGGGGTTGGGTTTGGGTGCACCAAGAAGAAAAAACAAACATGGATCCCATCCATGAGTCTCTTCCCATCAGTCATTTTTTTCACTATTAAAGAATGCCATTCGTCCATCGTATTCAAAATCACCCGAGAGAACACCCCATAGTACCCCTACTGCACTTCCTGCACCCACAGCCTTAAAGTTTCCCAGTGACCCACCACCCCAAAAGGCCTGGCTCATTGTTGTCAAAATGGTGTGGAAAATAAGAGAGAGAAAGGAAAAGCACCTACCAATGCTGCTAGCAGGAGTCATGCACAAGACTGACCCTGTGCGCCATGCAGTGAAGAGTGCATAGGAGGGTTAATAAGGGAAAGGGAGAAAAACCCGTTAGAGAGACAGACAGGCCAGAGAGTCCATCATCAGCATGCAAACACACATTTCTTGCTCTGTTTGTTGTTGTTGTTGTCTTTGTTGTTTTCATTTGTAGTTGCTTTGCTCTGTTGGCTGAGTGTTTTTTAAGGGCACATGGGGCCTTAGAGTTGGGTGTGTGACATTCAGCCAGAGGCCCCGTTAGGAGCACACAGCAGAATGCCTGATGTCAGTAGGGCTGCGGTAGAGTGTTTTTTTTTTTGCGGTTTAGAGTTGTTGTTTTTTTTTAAGACGTGAGGCACAGGGATGGGGGTGGGTCAGTGAGGGTGGGAATAAACTATTACAGTAAGCCATGCCATGATGACTGAGGGAAGCAGGCAGGGCTAAGCAGAGGGATGCACTAGGGGTTGGGGGTTGGGGTTAAGGCCGGGGGGGGGGGGGGGGGGCAAAAA
>JASCQY010000078.1:10722374-10724807 GCA_030264315.1 Sardinella tawilis | reverse complement strand
CACACACACACACACACACACACACACACACACACACACACACACACACACACACACACACACACACACAAAGAGAGGGAGAGCTACACATATACACATATATACACACACACACACACACACACACACAAAGAGAGGGAGAGCTACACATATACACATATACACACACACACACACACACACACACAGAGAGGGAGAGCTACACATATACACATATACACACACACACACACCAAAAAAATGTTGCAGAGGAAGAATGATGGATGATGACGAGATTAGATGGCTGGCAGTAAAACACTCCTGATGAATTAGACTCAGCGTGGTTGCAGAGATGTGCCTGGACAGCAAAGGTCAAGCCTACACACCACCTGGCAAGCAGTGCCACCGCTGGGATGCATGCATGTCCTCCAAACAGGCACAGGAGGGGGGATATGCGGTGGTTACTGTATGAGGCGCTGCTGCATGGCAGAGAGGCACAGAGACCAAAGAGGCTTAAAAGGATGAGCCCTTGGGACTGCTGACAAAGGAAGTTCTCCTATGGGTGCCCTTGTCCATGCTCTACTCTGCTATCTGATTTTGACCCAGTGTGAAGAGCTGGACTTGGGGGCAAAAGAGGGCAATGTAATCCTATACACTGTGCTGTTGAGCAGGTCTTCCTTAAGCAAGAAGTGGGGAAAGTCAGAAGTGTTGCTAATCGTATTCTTCAGATTTCTTTATTAGCATCCTTCACCATGCCCAAAGTCCTTCATAATGTTCCGTTCATTCAGTTACAAGTACCGAAAGCTCTATGGCAACTACAGCCTACGTCTCATCAGCCGAGGCTGAGCAGTATAAAGTATGGACTCGAGAACTAATGATCGTCAATCTGTGCTCCACATATTACAGGGAATACCACAGGGGTATGTAAATGAACGTTGCTAATTTCATAAACATATTGAGAATATTCTCACTTAACCCACTTAGTTCTTTCCCCTAAGACCCCACCCCTAATCACGTCCATTAATTACCCATGTGACTAACTCCTCTCACTCAGGAAATAAAGGTTTTACATGCAAGTTGCGAGACAATTATGACCATGGTTCAATTGACTTCCCCCGTTTATAAAAAAAAAGAAAAAGAAAAAAAAGGATGTTCTCAACTGTGGACTAATTGGATTAATGCATGGTCCTCCCCCTCCACCTTCTCCACCCTCCAAAAACGAGTGGAAGCTAATTAGTTTAAAAGGCCTAATTCTGAGGTTAGGGAGAAAAAGGGGGGCGAGAGCCTTTGATACAACATATGCTGCTACGCTACCTGTGAAATAACAAGCATTTCCATCTCGAGTCGGGGTCTGAGAAATGGGGTAATGTATGCGTTCGGTGTCCTTCGCCCCTGCATTCCATTCATTAGTCCGACAATTACGTGTATGTGGCTGCAATAGTGGAGAGTCGAATACTTCACCGCTCATTTGCTTATTCCCTCGTACGCACAGGGCTCCGTTGTGCCACCCTGGCGAGCGGGGCTTTTGCGTCGGACGTGTGGAGTGCTGACTGTGTGCCTGTGGGTGGGTAGGTGACATGCGGACACACACAGAGGAGAGTCTCAGAGCGCCGGGATAATGGTGCTTCAGTTGAGGCCACGGCCGACCGTCGGCCATTTGCATTTTCTCGTCAATGGGGCTCTATTTGACTGGTCAAAGAGAGCAGAGTGCACTCCTGAAATGCCAGTAAGCTCTAGCGGGCCGGCACGCTCTTCATTAAAAATCTTCAAAGCGCCCCTTTTTTCCCCCCCGTTCAGACTCGCCCACCCTTTAGTTTGCTCTCTTTGCTCCCCAAAAGTATCTTTATTTAGCTCGCCAGGTCAAATCCATGGACCAGGCCAGGCCATGCGTGTCGCCAATTCAAAAGGACCAGTGCAACACCATGGAATCAACGTAAGCCAGCGTCTCTTCACTGTCTGCTCTGGTTTCCACGAAGACATCAGAGCCCTGACAGCAAAGACGGATGACCACGTTTTCAAAATGTCAGTAAAGCTGAAAGGCCAGAAAGCAATCTAATGAAGCCTCCAACACCTCTAATCAAAAGGAACACACTGGGGAGAGTGCGTCGGCCCCAAGTCTCACAACACATTAGTGAGACAAATCAGCACGTCGGTCCACATTTACAGTTACAGATGAAAGATGACAGCATTTAGACTCGCTTCAGGGTTTCCTTTTATTATTGTTGTGTTGTTTTCCTCCGGCTAGATGCATCAGTTAGCCATTTTCCTCCCAGAGATGATTGTAGATTCTTTGTCTCTCTTACCTCTGTGGAATACATGACTGCCGCAGTTGGCAGCGAGACTAATATGCAAGTAATGTCCTAGTAACAATACCACCACTACAATTCCCCAAACTCAGAGAAAAGAAACTGCTCTGTTTGTGGCCACTCTGGGAGGTTGGGGGCTTTTTTCTGG
>JASCQY010000078.1:10704874-10717374 GCA_030264315.1 Sardinella tawilis | reverse complement strand
GGATACAATTAGCAAACTAACGGGGGTGGCTGTAGATGTAGAGGTAAACAGATAGGGGGGGCCGGGAAGCAGGAGTCAGCAAGACAGCGAGACTGATAGGGATAGCTGGGGTCTCCGGGAGGTCAGTGGAGAGCTTAGGCCCTGAGTCTATCCCTAAATAAACCCGCGGGCCACACTCTCTCTCCCTCGCTCCCGCTCCCCCGCTCTGGCTCTCTCTCTGCCCACCGCGGGCGATTAGGCTCTATGATCCGACGGCGGATCCGCAGGATCTGTAACGGTATACAGGCTGCCAATTAGTGACCCCACCTGTTGCCCTGGTTCAGAGCTGCAGGCAACTGCAAGGGTGTGGAGGGGTGGTGGTGGTGGTGGAGGGTTGGTGTCACTTTCGCCTCACAACTCTGCCAGGCATAAACACAACCCCACCCCTACCAGATTCAGCAAGTCGTGACCTCTACAATATGGACAAACACACATGGGATGGTCATATTATTGGGTGTTGCCATTCTATTTAGGTGCTCTGACTTAAAGGGGGGGTCATTTGCACTAAACCTGACCTTCATAGTGTTGAAAAGCGCTGACAATAAAACTTCTTTTAACTTCCCCAAGCATTCCTCTAGAATAATGATGACAGTTTGTTTCTTTATGCCACTAAGTTTGCGTTCACTTAATGGTCAATGTACAACAACATAGGTCCTAAATTGACACTGTCTGCCTAGGCTCTATCTTTCATATGTCATCGTCAAAGCTTTGAAGTCACCGTCACATTGAGATCTGTCTTTATCCCTGTCCATTCCATATGCTGCACATTCATTTGTGAGCTAGGCTAGTGTAGGTGAGGCCACCTTTTATCTTATGACAGCCTGGAAAAGGATGATAAAACTTTTCACTTTGTAGCGCTGTAGTAACAACTCTTCTTCTTGCTTTGCATTTAATGAGGAGTTAACATTGAGATTTATTGTGCAAGGCAACACCGGGCCGCTCAAGAGTTATTTTTACAGTGCATCTGCTTGCTTGCGGTGTTGGGACATAAATCTTGACTTCACAGGCACATTAACACAGTATATTTACATGTTTCACTCTATATTCATCAGCTTAGGATTAAGAGGCCAAAAAATCTGCTGAACACAAAGCTAACTTTTAAATACATGCATACTTATCCTTTGTACGTAATACAAGGCATACAAGCTAACATAAAAGTCAATAAGAAAATATATCACCTTTATCTATTAAAAACACTGTTTATGGCTTTGGATTTGCTTTATACAAGAGGCACAGTGCATTGCAGAGATGTTTTGTGCATGTAGCCTGTACTGCAAAAAGACACTGAAACTCCTGTGCTTTACCTCTCAGTAGAGATGACAGTTATTTCTTTTATGCATGCCATTCATTTGAAGTTGGCTTCTAGCAACTACAAAGTCTTGCAAGAACTTTTCCCCTCCATTTGCACTGACGCAGGAAGGAGAGAGAGAGAGAGAGAGAGAAAAAAGAAAGCAGTGTGCTCATTTTTTCCTGGGGAATAGGCTAAACATTCACAAGAGCTATTTTATTATGGTTATTATTGCCACTCTCAGGGAAGGAGGGGAGTGGAAATGACTCCATCCGTGCTGTCAGTCAGTCTGGCGGCTGGGAATAAGTAATCCATAAATGTCACAGTTTGGCCACTATGCGAGGGCTGTTAGTACATTACCTTAACGCCGGGTCTAATAAAGACTTCATATCGACCCGCACTTGAGCTTTTCAAATGACAGCTCAGGCCTATCTTTTGCCCAGGCCCTGCTCTCGCAGAGTGGAAATATTTCAGAGGGGAGACGCTCTCATTTTTGTCATAGAGGAGCAGTAGGCTAACCACTGCTGAGGCTGCACAAGGAAGGACATAGCTCTATAAATTGCATTCTAGAGGAATGAGTCCACAGCCACCAGAGCACAAACTTATCGCTAAATGGAAAGTTATGAAGTTTACAGCTATGGACTTGTGCAGAAAATCATCATGGGGCGCAATATGAGCAAAGGAGGACGTATGTAGAGTGTGGAGTATGTGAAATTCTATGGTCGCAACCTTTCCCTCCCACATGGCAGAAGATGCGCATTAAAACTCTGCAGTCACATGATGAACTGGTGGCTCCTTTTGACGCCACGGTCTCCTGATGGGAGAGACGCAGGCCTGCCCTGTGCAGCTGGGGTTGGGGTGGGGAGGTGGCTAGCACCGAACACTGCCCTCTATTCATGACAGTGACACTCAGACCTCCAGGCAGACTACCCAACGCAGCTACCCAGCCACCACCACCCCCCCATCCCCCCCATCCCAACCCGTCGCCTATCAGGGACTTAAAGGTTGCCGCCTAATTAGGCGAGGCTGCTGATTTCAAAGGGCCAATTAGGGCTCCTCTCTCTGCTCATTACAGGGTCTCGCTTTTGCAGCACCAGCTGCGGCCTCCCAGTCTTTCCCTGCCGAGTCCCAGGGCCCTTGGCAATGGCAGCCATTAGGGCTCCAAGGGAAGGAGGGGGGGAAGGTTAGCCATGGTAGGCTGAGGACATGCCTCATTATTGCTTAAGTATAAAGGTTAAAGAAAGTGTGTGTGTGTGTGTGTGTGTGTGTGTGTGTGTGTCTGAGTGTGTGTGTGTGTGTGTGACAGGGAGAGACCACGTGCAACTGTGGAGAAGATCAATGAGGACTTAAAGTGATCAGTCTTATGACTGGAGACAGACAGAGAGAGGCAAAGTAAGAGCAGAGCACAGAGAGAGAGAGAGAGAGAGAGAGAGAGAGAGAGAGACGGGGACAGAGAAAGAGAATTTTCTGCACTGCATGCACCATACAGTGAAAGTTCTGGAAAGGGAGGAGGGATGGGGGGTGTCAGCTTTATTTAAAATCCCCTGAGAGTGTGTTCGGATATGCCAGTGGGAAATGATTGCTTGAGGCTGCTAAAATCAGCTGATGGAACCAAAAGCTTGTGCATTCTCTCGCGCTTCAGGAACTAACAGTGCCCTTTTGTACAACAAATCCATTAACAGCATCAGGCAAGTTAAAAAGAGTTTATTTTGGATGATAAAAAAACATCCGGTCTGATTTGGAGATTCTGCTGGTCTTGAACTACTGCTACTCAAATTTCTACTTTTCATGCAATGTTCAAGGAAGTCAAAAGCCAACAGACAAATGTGAACATAAAGTACTAAGTGGACAAAAAAAAACAATTAAGGAATGTTGTTTTGTTGAGTTTGGGCGTTTTTCCACAGGCTCTGCCCCCTTTCAAAACCCATTTCTCAGGTTCCATCATGTCTTCCAGGGGCTCGCCTGAGGGCTGGGAGCAATGGGAGGAAATGGAGCAGAATTCAATATGAACGGAGAGATGGGGATTAACTGCGTATCTCTAACAGCCTTGCCTGCGAGTCCAGGTGAAATCTGTTTTGCCTTTCACAGTCCTCCTCCGTCTTACATAATGCATATCCACTGTAGCCGACAGACAGTTGTGGATTACAAAGCAGGAGCTCAGGAGAACAGCATTATCATACGAGGAACAAGATGAGCACGGTCCCCAGTGGATCTTTGCCTTATGCTGCCAGTGAGTCTGACGGTGAGGGGCACATCTTCTCCCTGAAAGTCGTGCTGTGTTCCCAAAACTGCTCAATAGTCAAATATTTCCTATTGGTTGAAATGAGTTGGTTTTTAGACGAAGCTGGGAAAACGTGCATCTTAACGCCACTCGACGTTTACTGCTTCTAATTTTGGGGCAAGTCTGATCAGCTCCAATTGAAAGTCGGAACTGAAGTCTGACCCAGGACTTGCGAGATGCCTGGAATGCAGCAGCCGTCCTAAGCCTTGGCCTAGAGCCAGCCCACGGAGCTGTGCCAGGTGCATTTGCCTATAGGAAAACAGCAGTGGGGTTATCTGCTGCTGCATCAGACAAATCACTCACACAATGAGCAACTGACAGCAGCCGTAGAAAAACGAAACAACAACAAAATAAAAACGTCTAAGGCAGTGTTGAAATCTACAACTCACCAATTCGACAACTTCTGTACTATCTACTTTCTCTTTTCTTCCTCCTCTTCTCCTCCTCCTCCTCCTCCTCTTCCTCCTCCCTTCCTCCTCCCTCTCACTCTAAAACCCATGTTTCTCCCTCCCTGAGGTTAGCCTCTGTTTTCTCTCTCTCTCTTGAAGACTGGGAAAAGTGAAGTCACATGGACCAAATGAAGTCTGGCATGTTTGGGAGTGGAGCGGAGGGGCGGGGTGAGGCTCGTTCAGGAATGAGCGAGCTGCCGAGCTCATCAAAGCCCCTGCTCCCCACCAGTAGCCCCGGCGCTTAAGCCCCAGTCAGCGCTTCATTGTTTTTTTCAATGACCCGGCTATTGGGACCCCTGCTGCGGCGCAGGCCAACATCCCCCCCCCCCCTGCATGTTTGCTCAGACCAGGGTGTGGCCCTCTCCAGCAGATTACGCCCAAAGAATGCCGGCTAGCTCCTGTCCTCAGTGCACACACGCATACACACACACACACACACACACACTTTCTTGTTTAAAAAAAACACCCACAGACTTGCTTTTTTAAAGGTGCGGTAGCACCAGAGACCAGATGAAGGCTTGCTGTGGAACCATGTATGTTAAAAATAAAATGAAATTGCATGACTTGCATGAAAGACTAAATGGCCTTGGCCTAATTCTCACAGTCAATTGTATTAAAGGCCAAAATAAAAGATCACGTGAGAGAAGAATGTTTCTACTAAGTGTAGACAGGCATGCGACATCTGTTTAGAGTTCAAGACCCTGAGAAGAGAGGGGAGAGCAAGGGAAACCACAACACAGACCTGCCTAATCTGACTCCTGCTATGCTGACTGGCCGATGAGACTCCCAGATAAGACTGGAGTGGTGTAAGGACACCGCCATTTTTCTGCCCAAAGTTTAATGAAAACAAGGCTCGGGTAAGCCTGAAACCTTGCAGAATAGGAAGGGCACACCAATGAGAGAGAGAGAGAGAGAGAGAGAGAGAGAGAGAGAGAGAGTGTCAGCGATCTAAATGCCTACCAAGGCCCCATTCATCTATAGTCCACTGTGAATATGATGATGATGATGACGTTGATGATGATGACGTTGATGATGATGACGATGAGTTTTCTGAGCAGACCATGGCCTTTTTGCTTTTCCCTAAATCTCCTTCAGGATCTGTGTAATTGCCTTCAATCCATCCCTGGCTTCCCGTCTCACTGCACACGCTGTGCACTTGGCGCTCCCAGTTCCCAGATCACTTTGAATCGCCCCCTCCCCACCACCCGCCGCCTCCCCGAACCGTTTGGTGTTTACAGAAGCTTGTTGTTCCTACCTTTGATAACGTTTAGCTAAGGCTTTCTTACTGCGCCGTCAGATGTGATGCCAAAAACACCACTTAAAGTTTGGCGTCCATTACTGAAATAACACAGATGAACACAACAGAAAACAAATGTCTTGTGCAGCCCAATTTTCCAAGACTCTCTGCGCTATTGACGACCACAGACAATTCAGCTGAAAGGAAATTCTGGAAATAAGTCTGAAACTGCTGAACAATCAACAACGAGTGGAGTTTGTACTGTATATGTGTCTGTGTGTGTGTATGTGTGTGTGTGTGTGTGTGAGAGTGTGTGTTTGTACAACCTGGGCGGCTATCAAAGGGTCTTTTAACATATGTCATCAGCGAGGGGGAGCACAGACGATCCTCCCTGAGTGACTTTTACTTCGCACTCATCGCCTGTTTCCTTGATGCTCGTGTGCACTGACAGATGTTGACTGTTGATAGGGGCAATAACCCTGCGCTCGCCGCAGTCTCCCGAAGCTGCAAGCCACCACTGCAAGTCACCGAGGACGTGTCAGCAACAGACAGCAATCGAGTGGTAGAGGGAGGGAGGGAGGGAGGGAGAGACAGGGAGGGGAATGGAGGGGGAGGTGAGGAGAGGAAAAAAAAAAAAAAACCTGACAACAACAGGCCATTCACTAGTAGGCACTGTGACATCATCACATGACTCTGGCATTTGTATATTTTCAGCGCACCCTTCCCCCCAAGCCGCAATCTGTCACTGTTGGATGCTACCAAGCAGCCAGGGTGGCACCGAAACAGCCTAGCCACCAAGAGCAGCAGTAGACTTTCAAATGTTGTGGTCTGACGTTCAGACAAATGTAGTCGTAGTTGACGACATGAACATGGAAAACCATGGGAAACACGGACAACCCACTGATCTCAAATAGAATACCTAGTACATAGTATTCTATTTGAGATCGGAAGCAGTCAATAGATATTGCCATCTCCCTGTAGACCATCTACTGTAGTATAGGCCTGTAACAATAATCAATAAATCAATTAATTAATTGTACGATAACTTTTTTTTTAATTTTTCAGTCTGTGATAATTTTATAATTAATTTATAATTTAATTTTTATTTATTTCCTCGTCTCTCTTTCTCTTTACCCCTCTCTCTCTACTAAAGAGACCGAATGTCAAAAGACTTCTGTCGCTCTCTACTGACTCCTCGTTTCCTTAGCGTAATGCCGCTTGAACAAAAGTGTGCTACTGCTGGATATGGGAATCGGAAGTTCCTGTGTTAAATGTTCTTCAGAGAGTAAAGTTCATTGATCTATGAAAGGGTATATTTGCATTTTTATTCCATTGTCATTATTATCCAATGTCATTATTTTATTCCAATGTCAATATTATCGTTTATTGCAATAATTTCTTGGTCAATTAATTGTCCAGCATAATCTGTTATCGTTACAGGCTTAACTTTCTCTGACTAAATAATTGTTTCCCAAAAATCTTGCTTGTGGTCGTCCCAAAACAGAACACCACCCCAACCCATTACTGCAGATATGCCTCCTTTTCCCTTACAGCAAACAGGCACCTGCATTCCAGAAGGACACAGCGGCCTCACACACACACACACACACACACACACACACACACAGACACACACACAAGACTCTTCCTGGACGCCTCACAAATGCTGAGAGCAGCAAGCATGCATACCCTTGCGCGTAACAAATGGGGCCACTGACAAGATTCATTTGCCTCTAATGCGCAGCATGCTGGCCTGAATGGGAACACAAGCCACCCTTTTGTCTGGACCGCCGCAGGTCAATGCGGTTGCTGTTTCCTCGCTGGGTCGCGTGGTCCGGGCCGTGGTCCGGCACGCCACCCTACTGTCCTCGCGGCTCTTTCGTGTTCCGTAGGGAGAGGTATCTGGTGATCATTGCGCCGCACCATGGGACGGCCAGGGGTGAGGGCTGCTCCCCAGACAGCTATCCGGCAGTTCCTCCGAGTGTGTGTCGAACAGGTACAATGTTATCAGCAAACATCTCCCGGCAGAGCGATGAGAAGAATCCCTCTCAGTACCCCCCCTCTGTACCTGATTGCTTTCATCCATTGACACAGTGAAGAATGGTGAGAATGTTTTTTTTTTTTTTTCCACAAGCATTGCTTTGTTACTTTGCACCAAAAGACAAGATGAAACCCTGGCAGGAGACAGACCTGGGTCTGGGTCTGGTTCACTGCACAACTAGTAATCTCATAGAGATGAAGTGGATATAAACTGCTGGCCACTCAAACCCCTCCGCTTCCTTCAAAGCGCTTCACTGAGGTATCAACCAGTAGAATGGAAGAGCGAAGCTCAGACTGGGAAACATTACGATTCCCAAAGTCTTGCTCACATTCCTCTGTTCTGCTTTGCCCAGGATGCCACGTCTATCTTTTCCAGTGTCATTTTATGAGGCACAATGGGATGCAGATCTCAGGTGATTTGGTTTGCAGGGCACGGACATAATCTAAACGGCAACCTACAAGGCGAGTAAAATGTATGCTGAGGTGTGTGCTGTCTACGTGCGCCATAACCCCTGACAAAGACCCAATGGTTCACGTCAGGAGCGCTCCCAAATGGACTGCAATTGGAGGCAGCTGTTAACCCATTAAGCCGTCAGCGGCTTTGACGGACCAAGGCAGCCGTAATAAAGCGTCAGTCAATCTCCGCCCGCTGGCGGTGCGGTAATTTAGCCGAGGGTTGCCTCGGCGATGTACACGCTGGGCTCGGATGGAGGAATAACACGAGAGCTGCCAAGGAAGCAGCTGATCGTCCCCTTCTGTGGCACTGAGTCACAGAAATGCTCCGCTGCGCTGCCAAAATACGGGAGGTTTCACGTCGAGAACAGGCTTTCAGGGTCAATGGGGGAGGGAGGTCATGTGGGCAAGCCTCAGGGACAAGTTCGGGATTGTTGATCTTTAATGGTCAGCTATCTAACAGTCATGCCAACAGGTTTGGCCAAAGTCATTCTTCTGGGGGAGAGAAGACCAAAGCATGTGGTACAATGCAGAATGAATGAACGGGGATGTGTGCATTTTGTGGGTTATAGACCATTTCAGGTTCTAGTTCCATTGCTGGTCCCCCAGAACTTCCTGTTTAACATTCTACATGTTATGTTAATGTAACAGGAAGTAGTTGGGGACCCAGATGGAATGTTCAACCATTGTTTTATCCAGCTATGGAATTAGAACCTGAAACGGTCTATACAGTATTTAACACCTTGGCATGGTCCAAGTGGATGCAATCTTCCCGTAACACGTGGCTGTGGCGGACCGCTTGGAAGCAGCGCTACCTACGGTACTAAACATGTGACCTTGACTAATTTACTGTATATGATGAACACAGCAGCTCCGCGAGCTGGCGATGGTACTTTTCGAAAAGCTGAGATAGCTGCTCACGCAAATGTGAAAGCTAAGCACTGCCTTAACTCCATTGTTCCAAAGAGATAGTTGGTACCTGCTCTAGTTTCACTGGTCATTTGTCACTGTCATGAGAAACAGTGTTTCCAGGGTTTCCATGCCGCATAAAAAAACATACAGCTCAGTGTATTCTTCCATATGTGATTGCAATCTGTTATTTTCAGTGATCTATATATAATTGTAATTTTCCACTAAACACAGAATATCGTATGCCTTTGAGATATATTAAAAAAAAGGAAAAAAACCTGGCTTAGCTTAAAATGGCATCACTGACCTCAAAGCTTTGTCAGAAATAATAAAACGAGGCTATTGCACCTAGAGGCAGCAGACACAAACTGAGTCTGTCAGCAGTGAGAAAATACTTAGAGAATTGCCAAAGACGACTTGGACCCAATTCAAAACACACATTTTCAAGCCCAGTTCATACAGAATAGCCACATTTAGGCTGTTGCCATGTAACGGCAAGCATCTTAAACACGTGACGTTCATAGACAGCACATTATAAACAACCCTCACCCATCAGCAAGAGAAATTAGGCCTATCATATTCAAACAAATTATCTTGGCCTAATTGAATTAGCATCCATTACACACAGGCTCTCGTTACTGTTGTTGCTCTGCAAAGAGCTTAAGGGGTCTGACATTTATGTGTGCTTGCTCCAGGAATAGCAGCATTCGTGACGTCTCGGTGAACCCACCAGATGTTGGTGACCGACCACCAGTATAAATGATGGACGTGGCATGGTAACCTAAGAGGGAAAACATATAAACCTGCCAGCACAGAGAGTGGCAGGAGGGGAGCAGTGGGTGGGGGTGGGGTTGGGGGCACTAGCCAGAGGGTTAGAGGGAGCAAATGTGGGAGTAGGCTCTGATCTTTGAGGCGACAGGTCAACTCCATTTGACAACTCTCTGCGGCTCTGAGGCACAGAGGCATGGAGCTGACACACACACTCTAATTTAAGGGGCACACACTCCACTGGCACAAAAACCTCCGCTTCCAACGTCTCCGACCGACACAAAATGGATCCTTGAGATGTTTACATGGGAATGTCAGACTCCCTCCTCTCCAGCACCAAATATAGCCATGGCCCACGTGGTGCAGGACTGCATGCTACCAAAGAGTTGAGAGGAAATTACCGAACGCTGTTTTGTCCCACCGCTGCAAACAAAAAACTCATTTTACTTGCATGAGCAAATGTGTGTCTTTTGGAGCTATTCTTTGCCTGTGAAATAATGGTGTCCTTGTCTGTTGCAATTTGTGACAGTTCTTAATTAGAAAATAACAAGGAGGGGAGAGAGAAGAAAATCAACACTTTTGCAGTCATTGAGAGACCCTGCATTACCCGAACATATCAAATAGCACATCAAAGGAGCACGCATGCTGATCCCTGCACTCCATACAGCTAAGGCCAAGAGTCAAGCACGACAAGCACAAACGTCACGTCAAGTAGCGTGGCCTGGCTCTGAACCCAGATCAGCCTTCCAACCCCTGTCCTGTCCTTGGACCCAATCCCCCCCACCCTCCCCCACCCTCCCCCACCCTCTTACCTTTAGCGAGTCAAAGCAGGCGATCACCCTCCCGTTCTCCACCTGGCAGCTCTTGGGCGGGTGGGCGAATTTGCATTCCTCGTCACTGCGCGAGCAGGTCCCCCTCTGAAACTGGCGGCACACTTCCAGGGTCAGCCATTTTGTGTCTCGTATCGAGGCGATGTTCAAAGCCATAGCAAATAGCTGGGGTGTGGCAAAGGCTAGCAGTCACTTTAAGACAAGGTGTCAAAAGGACAGAGGTGTGGGGGGGTGGGGGGTTGTGTGTGTCTGTCTTTGTGTCTGTGTGTGTGTTTGTGTGTGTCAATTCAGAACAAAAACAAAAATAGACTATCTAAAAAAACACGTCACATAGAGTTTGCCCAAATATGCTGCTGATGCCAAAATATGTCTGTTTTTTTTTCAGTGTTTGCTTGTCTGAGTTTTTCAAGCAAAGCAGCGCCTCCGGAGAGAGAAAGGGTGTCACGGCTTACAAGCCCCCGTGGCAGCACGGGAGACGGCCGCTTGGAGCAGAGCTGTCAATTACAGCGACGACACTCATCCGTCACTCAGTCCCAGGTGCAGGCCGCTGGCAGGACAGAGAAGACGTGCTCATGGCGTGGACCGAGAGAGACTGTCTGTCCGTCCGTCCGCCTGTTTGTCGTCTGTTGCCTTCCTGAAATGTCCTTTTGTGAGAAGGAGGGGGGGAGGGGGGGGGAGAGAGGAGGAGGAGGAGGAGGAGGAGTGGAGGTGGGGTTGTGGGAGGGGTGGACACGGGGGAGTCGACTCACGCTATTTTCAGGCAATCGTTCTCCTTCAAGTGAGTAATAAGTATTCTGTGCGTGGGGAGAGAAGGGGGGCGGAGCCGTGCGGCGGCGCTGATGACCGGGCTCCTTTCCTCGCTCTCTGCGCTTTGGCAAGGCCGCCGGATTCTCTGGCGAGGGCTGTCGAGATGTTTTCCGCCCTGGTTTTGTCTCATGCGTAGAGTGGCTTGGTGGGGTGACACACGCGCGCGCACACACACATAAACAGGACAGGAGGGTGTGGAGGGTGAGCTAGTCTCTGTCGAGAAAAAGCACGGTGGATAAACAGCGAGCAAGCTTCAAGTAGGGACGTCTTCGGACAAGGCACTTTCTGTCAAGGATCTGTAAAGGACAGAGAAGAGAAAAGATGATAAAGTCACTGTCAATGAACCGGTGTCAGTCACAATAATTGTCAATAAAGAAATTACCGTATCCATCTAAAAACTCCATTTACTCCAAGGCTAATCCTACTTGAAGACCATTCAATTGAAATTTAACTTGATCCATTGCCTTTTATGGCTACAATGCTATCATAATGTATGTATGTGTGTGTGTGTGTGCGTACTGTATGTGTGTGTGTGTTCTATACTACACCCTGAGATCTTAGAGTTGCCCTCTGACTTTGCATGCATTCAACAGCATATATACAGTACTGTACTGTATATACATTCATACTATAGCCATATATAACCATGTTCTAACCTCTGTGAAGTCAGACATGGGTGATGGGCACTAAAGTCATAATTCAGCTCGACAGGAAGTGGAGAGCCGTGCCGACGGCCTCCCGGTGGACAGTTAAAAAAACCTAGAGTGTGGGAGGCACAGCGTGCCCCCTCTGCCCGTCTCTGCCCTTCCTAAACCCCGTGCCCATCTCCCCTCTGCATCTCCACCCCCTCCCAAACCCCATCGACTAGGCTAATGCATAATGGGAAGGGGTGGACCAATGGAAATCACGCAGCGCAGCAACATTCCGGGCAGCCGTCCAGCAGCCAGAGAAGGGCCGAGACAGATGCGTGTGCCAAACACAATTACGCCGTCCGCCCCGATCTGACGCGACGCAACCAGCTCCAGCGATACGCTCCGCCACAGACTGCCTAAGGACGGCATTAAATTCATGGGGAGAATTTGTGTCAACTTCCATAGCCCCCTTCACACGTCAGAGAGGGAGTGAGTGAGTGAGGGAGGGAGGGAGGGAGGGAGGGAGGGAGGGAACGACAGACAGTGAGGGAGGCAGGGAGAGGTTGCAACTACTGTTGCTAGCCCCGAAAAACAAGCTAGTGCCAATCCTTGGCATGCCTTTAAAAACCTCTCGCGAGCCACGGCTGCCGAACAGGAAGCATTTTCCTGGGGTAACATCTGGAAATATTTTCTTGCGCAAACTGAGGGGTGAGGGAAAGACAGGAGAGAGCAAGAGCGAGGGAGAGAGAGAGAGGGAGGGAGGGAGG
>JASCQY010000078.1:10679740-10694409 GCA_030264315.1 Sardinella tawilis | reverse complement strand
ACACACACACACACACACACACACACACACACACACACACACACACACACACACACACACACACACACACACCACCACCACTAACACCACCAACACCACCATCACCCCTTCTGCACATAGAACAGGGAATTCTAATGGCATAGATGGACCGCTACTGAGACAATACTGTGCGTTAATACAGTATGCATTACATGACCCACTCTCTGTAAAGTAAATAACTGGGTGTGTCTGGATATCAGATAGGCCTAAAGGAATTAAACTTCTATTTGGGTCATCCATGAATTAGGATCTATTAAGACTTACCAAAGCATCTTAACATACATCCTATTTCATATTTTCTTCTCAGCAATTCCATAATAAGCCTATACTCGTCTGCTCATTACAGTGCGAATATAACGGCCACAGTCTTATGCAAGTGCTTTCACAGTTCACATTTTGCAATCCAGGTGCCACAGTCATTTTAACACTTAATTGGGCGTGTTACAAAATATATGGTCGGATCCGATGTCTTGATTGCTCTGACAACACCAGTAATCACGGGTAGGTCTGCGAAGATATCTCCATGGACATATATCTTTTCCCCAGCCTGTTTCTATGGACCAGCGGTACGGACACTCGGGGATCACAGCCAATGATGCAACAAATGACTAATCAATGGTTGCAATGCTAACTGGGTATTTCTTACAGACTATCCATGATTTTGCAAACTGACATGCAGAGGCCACAAAGATAATCAAAGATAATAATAATAAACAAACTGGGATCAAATAAAATTACTGAGTGCTAGTAATCGTCCAATTGTAAAAAGTTTCCTTGCATTTCTACACTGCTCGCTGCATCTATACTACACTCCTCGTACATGTACGTAGCTAACAGAATAATAAGTAGCTCAAATGTTCGGTACTTTCAGAATGACAACATAAGTAAGAACTTATCTTTTATCAAGCTAACCTTTCTGATAATGCTGACAGATTAGAAGGCAGTTCAGTTAGTTGCCAGCATCTTGCTAGTTGTGTTACCATAAAACTTACTACAAAAGGCAAACCAGGCAACCGTGTGTCAAGTTAGTGTGCCAGCGTGATTTACTGAAGAGACAGACGGGATACTAAACACTACACCTATCACTAAAACCTTTTAAAAATCACGACTTAACGTTACAATTAAATGGCAAGACTGATACAATGTCAACATAAATAACGTCAGATTTATCGTTCATTTATTTCGTTCATTACAGTTACATTAGTCTACCATGAAGAATGAATGTCACACATGGATCAAGCATTCAAATACCTTACTGGCTAGTGTGACACTATCGCATCGCTTGGCTATAACTGATTGTGTCAAAATAACTTATATGCTAAATGTAAGGGGTATTTCATCTGACGTTAACTGCTAGCAGTGGCGAAGTGTTACATCTTCACACCAAGTTCATTACCTGGTCACGCGAATGCTGACGTTTGTGGATAAGGTCGCTATTCTACTTAATTCCCCCACAAAGGCATGCAAAAATTGAAGAAGTACCCGAATAACAAAAATCAAGTAAAAGCAGCTAGCAGCTAGCTGATTTAACGTTACCTGCTTACCTGAACACCATGACCTGCGGCTTCTGGTATGTATTACCAACAGTAGCTAGCTCGCTGCCTAGGCGTGAGTTTGGTCGACGGTCTCGTTCAACTAGTCCCCAAGTGATGAGCAAAGTAGGATTAATTAAGGCTGTAGTGACTTGAACCCTAACATTCATTTGGAGCTAATGAAACTATTTTACAGAGAGGCGTAAAGATTTAAGCTACCTCCAACTACTGTTACTTTGCTGTAGGGCGGCTCGAGCAACAAGCTCTCTGACAGCTGGGAGGGCAAATGATGTAGTGAAGGGGTATGTCTTTTGTAAATGAATAATAACTTATGTAATTATAGTGATATATGAGTAACGTATGAGGTATAAACCGATAATATACAAATTGTACCACTCAAGTCCACTATTTGTCGTGCCTAGTAGAAAATCTTCATTTGAAGAATAATATTAAAAGGTACAACCACCCTATTACAGTCCAACTTGGAACGCTCCTAATGAATGTCAGTATCCCCGGGAAGGGCAAGGGTCTGCTTGTTGCCTTGGAAACAACCATGAATCTCCCGGGGTAGAATGGATGTAGGCTATCCTGATTCTAATCAACAAGTTAAAAATGGGGAAACAAGACCTCCATCAGAGAGACTAGTGTTTAGTGTCAAACCGTGCTCTTAAGGTGAACTATTATACGTGTACGTAAGTGCACAACAGGTGTTTCAGTAACCTTCGTACCGGTAAAAAGTGAAAGTTATCATCCTTGAAAGCGAAACTGTTTGCGGAGCAAACCTAACGCTACGTGACATAGGATAATGGGTGCCTTCTTCCCATAGATCTGGCATACTAACATTGGTCTTAAACAGCCTAATAGTACGACCCACATGGTTGTCCTGATAGAGTTCAAAATAAATTTGATCCTACTGTAAAGTCATGTACTGTAACATCTATTCTGTTTCAATAGCAAAAGCGGACAAGGTATTGTCAGAATGCTAAGAATAGCTTTGTGTTTACAAAATGTGTTCTGTCTGATACCTATGGTCTGAATCCAGGTCTCGGTAAAGAAGTTACTTTTGACTAAACTTGTACTATTACTAAATTTGTCTATGTAAATGTAAGTATAGCCCTAGTATGAAGCATGATCTTGATTTAGCTATCCCTATCTATATCAGCCTACGTATAAGCAGAAAACAAGAGATGATGTGTAAAAGATTGTTTTTAAAGTCAGGACGGGGCCTGAGAGACATTGTTGTTTTCTGTTATTAGCCTAATAAGCTGCATGACGTTCTACTGATGATGTCATGCACATGATGTTTGGCTTGTTGAGTGTTTGTTTGAGGCTTGTGATGTAAGATGTACACAGATTGCAAGATTGGGAAGATTGATGGCAGTTTGAATCACAACTCCAAACTTTACTCATGAAAGATAGATCAGATATTGCCTAGGCCAAGCCTAAATAGCCTACCAATTTGTAAATTTCTCACATGCATTACTGGAGCCTACAGTATCTACAACTTTTAGGAACTTCTAGATGTAGGCCTAATCATTTCTGCAACAGAAAACAAACTGACATCATATTTTGCAGCTGTGATTAACTGCACTGCACCATCCAACAAATATTTAGAATGTTTAGGATGCTTTTCAATACCATCACACAATGTAATGTCGTGCAAGTCACAAGGCTTCTAAATGTACGGAGGCATGGTCAAATGTTGCACTGCTTTCACAAGGAAACAGTCTCACCATTGTAGACCATGATGAATCTTCTCTTTAGTGGACTATCTGGAATAAGGTTCATGTGCCTCAGTTTAGCATGAGGGTTTATTACCTTAAAAAGCCTCACAATAGACCCCTCACAGAACTAAGTAGGCCTAACTCAGCGACGTGGGGACCAGAACTTTGCTGGTGTTTCAATTATCCTTAAAGAGAGAGAGGTCAGTAAAACTCATGACAAAACCTTTTCCTGTGAGGATGGCAAATAGTTCTCCTTTCTTTTCTTCAAAAATTATAGGCTAGTCGGGTCTCCCAAATTCCAAATGCTCATGTGGTTGATATGACCTCAGTGTATACGCATCTTGGCCTATCCTGTATTATAAACTCTACCCCCCACCCCCTTTCCACACCAAATACAGCCACCATCTGCAAACATAAACATTCTTCACTGTCTTGAGCTCCGCTGGGACGTAGTCAACATTACTCTGGCTTTGCAATGAGAGCAAAAACAGCACAGGTCAGCCAGCACTGCGACAAGAAATAAATAACTCGACTCGGAAACTATTTTAAGGCAAAGTATCTTCTGCTCTCACTCAGAAATGCAGCTGTGTGGTCTCTAATATATGGTGACTACTTCTCATTTGGTATTTTGTACCAGAGGCTTGTTAAAGCCTTAGCCTCACACATAAGAGACCTGTGTGAAACGAGCAGAGTAGATAAAAAGGTAAATGTGCTTACAGCTTTGACCACTTTAAGATAAGCTTGGCCACATTAATATGGCTATGCTTCTCGTCCTTGTACTGTATCCTGCAGTATTGAAGAAAAGTATTTTTACCAGCTGATGTAACTGATGCAATGTAACACAATACCAACATGAATTGATGTTACTTCCTGGAAAGCAGGAACAAGGTTGAAAAAGCTTTTTGATCCTCACCTTGCCCCAGCAAGCCATCTAGTGGTGACCAGGCCTGTCACACAAACAAATAGGCCTAAGTTTTATTTATATAGCGCATTTTTTATGCACAGCGAGCATCACAAAGTGTTAAAACACAGAGACAAAGCCTTTTGTTATTATTGCCATATTCCAACATGTGACAACACACTTGTGACAATCCAGTCCCCCTAGTGAAGCACAAAGGAAATGTCGACCTCAAATGTTAACCCACATCACAAAGGCTGCCCACAGAGTCACACTTGCCAATATGCAGCACAGCCTGCAACATGATGAGATTCACAGCAGAATATGTAAAGCATTGTGCTGCACCTTGGATTAATATGCACACCACCTTTGTGTTGCCAGACCAGACCCTGTCATATCCCTTTATGAGCCCTGTGCTAGCCGTGTCTGCGATATACAAATCTCCTCTATGTCCCATTCCAGTCCTCTGACTGTCCCAGGCAACCCACTGTGGTCTGTGCAAATCTCAGCTTACAGTAGAACTGCAATCTTAACTCCCTTGCATAGGCTATTGTACATATTACAGCAGTATATAAAGGACCCAGTAGGGAGGCATCTCTGAACACAATGTACAGAAAGTTTTTTTTTTTCGTTTAAAATAAATAAAATAAATATCTTTTCACAATCTTGATCTTTGAATTGTGTGGGTGTTGGAGCATTATATCTCTCAAAAATCCTCATTAGTGTCCATGCTCTGCTCTCCTACATGTGATTCAGAGAGTGTTTCTCTTCATGACAAAATGGCTTCTTAAATACAAAATTTGATACCATTCAATTGTATGGTCAGTGTAAATGAAAACATCTTGCCAGTTGTCTCAGGTTGTCTCTTGGTGCTGGCACGGTATGCAGATGACAGAGCACAAGGTAATAAGTAGAGGCCTAATAATGTTGATCTGCAGTTTGGGTCTTTCTCAGTCCAACTCTCATGGGTCTTCAGTATTGATCTAACTGCAGAGGCGGTTAATACAGAAAGATGTTGACTCCAGAGTCATAGTTTTACTACTAAAGCCTAAGCCCCCTCCCCCCCCCCCCCTTTCTTGTGGGCAGGTGGGCAGTAAAGGCTTTTGCATTCGTTAAAACTTATTTTATGTGGATTCCTTTTATTATTATTATTTATATAAGAGTGACATGAGCCTGTCATTAACATGGCATGAAATGTATAATGAACATTAGTGACACTTTTTTAAATTTTTATGACTGTTGTCATGAAGTGTCATTCACTTTTTATAATGTCTGCACCCCAAACATTATAAACCTACATTACAAAAACACTTAATGACAGTCATAAACATAAAAAAGCCATTAATGTTCATGACATGTAGGCCTACTGTATCATGCTTGCTATGACAGGCTCATAGACACCATGTAGACACCTTCAAAATAAAATGTTATGGTTACACTTTAGATTAGGGTGCACATATTCACCATTAGCTTATTACCATGCAAATTAACAACATAGCCATTTGTTAGTCATTATAAGTTATTTATTAATGCCTTATTCTGCTTGATCTTATTTTACCCATAATTGACCATCAATCAGAATTTCTACTGTATAGACTTATGTAGCCTACTGCATATGTGTTGGCATATTCATAGTTAGTAAGCTAATTGTTGAATGAATTACGATCTCAATAAGCTTTGCTTAGTAAGGGGTTTATAGGCTATAATAGGAACAGTTATTCTCAGGAACAATTATTCTCAATCAAAATGATGTCATTAAGATTTATTTGGATAGCCTACTATTAGGCACTTGTAGATTTGTTTTTTGTTCATTTGACTAAACCATCTTTTCTTAATATCATTGAAGGAGTATAACTTTTCTTGTTGTATTACTGCTGTATTAACATACTAAGCATATTAAGATCATAATTCATATAACACAACTAACTTACTAACTGTGAATAAACAGTAATTTGGAGTTTATATTTTAGAAATTCTTAGTTAATTGTCTATTATTATATATATGGGTAGAATACGGTCATGCAGAATAAGGTATTAATAAGTGACTTATAATATGTTACTAAGATGCGAATTAATGGTGAATATGCACCCTAATCTAAAGTGTTACCAATGTTACAGTATATTCTGCAAACTCTGATTACAGGCACTAAGTTGTTAAGACTGGAACATTCTAGCCTTTTAATTGCAAACATTTGGATTATAGCCAAACTGGAAGAAGCCTGCAAACTTAACCTAGACTTGAATAGGCTATCTGTTTCTAAGCTTGATGTTGTCTAACTTTACCCCTCAAATGAAAATGTTCTTGATTGATCAAGTGGGATTTGTCTCCGCACACCCTGGATACCTTTCACAGCGAGCAGATAAACTGTTGCACAAATTGTGGGCAGACAGCAGTAACTTGCCCGCACCACACTCGTGGAACATGGCTGACGTTGATTGGAGAATAGGTTTGTTTTTCACCGGAAGCTGTCTGACCTCTGTGAACCGGCCATGAGCAACTAAATCCTGATCATTTAGTCAGCCTGTACTCGCTCACCCACCCACACTTCCTGCAGATCCCCAGGCTTAATGCTTCATGGAAAAATGCACTTTAATAAAATGCATAATGTATTTGACTGGAGGTAAATGAGGAGAATTGTGAATTGAGTGCTTGTCATAGTTATCAGGGTTGTTTGACCTAGGCTATGTGCAGTTGCCATAAGTTGTTCTCTTTCTCTTTCTTTATTTCTTTTTATCTCTGTCCAATGTCCTTCTTTCTGTCCAATGTCTGTCCTTGTCTATCTGTATGACTGCAACGGAAAGCAAAGAGCCTTTGATGTATTGACATTGCAGTGCTTCAAGGTGCTATGGTATACAGAATAGAAAATCCCCGTCAAGGGCAGAATCGATCCCAGTGTCAGCACTCATGCTCTTATACGGTGACTCTGACTGACAGCTTTTAACCTGAAACTTAAACACACAGGCAATTACTGCAAACAGCTACATTAACCAGGGCATCACAAAGACGTGTGTGTGTGTGTGTGTAGTCTATGTGTGAGTGTGTTATTTTTCCAGTTCAATTGAGTTGATCACCTTGAAATGGTTTCTCCAGAGTAGGCTAGTCAAGGGCTGAAATTTTGTATTCCTTGAGACTTTGAATCTACATTTTCATGTTTCCCATAACCATCTGTTTTGGAACATTAAGTTACTGGTTTTACAGAACAGGTTAGTGTAGCCTATTAGAAGGCAGGAATTGCTTCAGATTTGCCTGCAAATGGAAATATGCTTCCTGTACTTCCAATGATATCTTGAAACTCATGAATGTCCAAAAACTGACATAAACAGTGTGATGAAATCAATAGATCTTTAGAAGTCAAGAAAAGCTAAAAATGTAATCTAATACAACAGCTGCATGTCTTCTAAGATAAAAGTCCTGCAGTCACTAAATTATATAATGTTTAGCCTAATATATATCTGCATTTTTGAAATATAAAAATATTTTTTTTATATGGACCCATAGCATTTTTGACACACACACACACACACACACACATATATATACATACATAGCCTATATATACAGTATATGTTTTTAAAATGTATGTATTAATACGTTTACAATATTATTGGGTTCCCATTCCACCATTGACCATACAGTATACATTATAAATCTCCTTTGCCAGTGTCCTACAGTATAACACAAACACCCAATAGGGAGAGGCTGCTCGGGGGAAAAGACTCCAGTCTGGCTTCCTGCTTCCCAGGGTTCCCTGAGCACAGCAGTCCTGAGCAGCCCAGCGGATATGAGTGTCTTGTAAAATATTCAACACATGGTGGAATCACAGAGAATTTGTCCAATTGCGCTTGTGATACGTAATGTCTGCGTCTGTTCTCCGCTCCCCCTCTTCCCCTTCACTAACAGGCTGACGTCATTAAATTACAGCGCATGTCCCATCTCTAGCCCTGACTGCCTCTTCTGCATGCTGAGGGAATTATATATGAAATTGGCACAAAGTGAAAACAAAGTGAAAACACAAAGCAGCGGTTTGAGGTACAAGAGGCAACATGCGTCTTTGGAAAATAGAAATGCTTAGATTTGATGAATTTGTGTGTATCTCTCTCTCTCTCTCTCTCTCTCTCTCGCTCACACGCTCACATACACACACTCACTCACTCACTCACTCACTCTCTGACACTGAATGTCTGGTTGAGAACTGCCCAGACTGAAATATTGATGCTGCAGCTTCATGATGGCTGCAGTGCTGAATGACAGAAGTCCACACCCAGGGAGTAAAGGTAAAGATGAAAATGGCAAGACAACCAAGAAGGGATTACAAATGAATAATATATCATATAACAGGTGGTTTATGGTCTACATTATTGCAATCCATGTCTAATCTTATAAAATAAAAGAATTGGATGGAGCTATCAAATGTCATGTGGATCAGTTTCTGACAAAATGCCATACAGTTGGCAGAGAAACAGCGTCTGCCACATTACAGGAGAATCCTATATGTGACATTAAATCTCCTGAGGCCTCCTCAGAACATTTTTAGCCTGGTCCTCTGATTCCCTGCAGTGTGGCCCACTTATTATTGCTGTTGCTATGGCAATTTTTTATTACTGTGTCAGTGTCACAGGCCAATAATGTGGGGTATTTCAGGGATGAATACCCTTAAACTACACTAAACTAAATGGGAGAATTTCAGTGCCCTCTGTGCCAAGTAAAGTCTTGGCTCCTGAAGCTATGTTTTTTTTTTTTTTTTTTTTTTTTTTTTAAATATATGTGCATTATTATGTGCTTTGTGCCTGAGGTGCTCAGCTGTGTTGCTGTGAATCATCCAGTAAATGTGCGTATGTGGGCGGTTAAGTGCTCATGCATAGATATGTGTGTAGGTGTGTGTTTGTGTAAGTGTGTGTGTGTGTGTGTGTGTGTGTGTGTGTGTGTGTGTGTGTGTCTCCACTTAAAGACAGACACACAAAATGGATAGACAGACAGATATGAGAGATAGACACTTTTGCCCAAAAGTTAGGGATTCACTTTCAGGTAAATTTGTTTTCCACTCTGTGCATTATGAATACTTGCTAATTGTTTCTCCACTGTGTGGTCCATGCATAGCTTCGTTTTAATGGAAGAGACCAGCCAAGCACTTTCCACAGTATATTGTAAACTGGGGTTACACTTTCTTGAAGATTCCTTTTGTCCAGCTTACATTTCGACTTACTTGACTTAAGCCCTTTGCTCCTTTTGGGTGCATAGGCCATCAACAAACACTCTCCATTTCACTCTGTTGCTGGCTTTCTGCTCGAGCTCTCCCCAGTTCAGCCCACTCTTGGACATTTCTGCCCCTATGTTCCTTCTCCCTTCTCACTTTACCACCATCAAAACACCCCAAGACCAGCACACTCCTTCCACCAATTTGTGATCCGACATTCTGGTATTTTCTTTTTTTGCACACTACACTTTACAGTTTTTCTCAGTCGCTTTGGTGCTTTTCTCAGATCAGAATGTAAATTTTATCTAGGCTATCTATTTATGTATCTATGTCTATCTATCTACATTCAGAAGAAAACGTCCTTGTTTCAGATAGATACAGATACAGTGCATAGATAGACAGGCAGACAGATCAATAGATGGATGGATAGATAGATAGATAGATAGATAGATAGATAGATAGATAGATAGATAGATAGATAGATGGGGAAAATAACCTTTGTTTCACAAATGCAGATGGAGAGAGGCCGTGCTGTGCTGTGCTGTGCTGTGCTGTGTTGTGCTGTGGGGTTGGGTTCCTCCCCAGCCTGTTGTGTTTGTGCGGCCTGCCTGCAGCTGACGTGTGTGGGGGTGGAGAGGTGCCATGGAGGCCGCTGTGAGTGTGAGAGCAGAGAGGAGCCAGTGGCGAGAACGCCCACACACCACCTACAGCTCCTGCTAGGCCTGAGGTAAAGACACACACACACACACACACGCACATTCTCTCTCTCTCTCTCTCTCTCTCTCTCTCTCTCTCTCTTCTTCCTCACTTTCCCTACTAACACACATACACACACAGGCACTTATCCCCCATCTCTTAACAAACATTTCTCTCTCTCTCTCTCTCTCTCTCTCTCTCTCTCTCTCTCTCTCCTATATGCATACACAGTCAACAGTCAACCAGGGTACAGTAGGTACCATTTTAGTCACACTCTCATGGAGGGTTCACTAGTACAACGGAAAATGCTAGAAATGATTACTATGAGCCATTGGATTCATTAGTTACGGACATAAACAGGGTTGATAAGAAATACCCTATAAACAAAATATGCAGAGGAAAATCTGACACTAAATGGCAGCAGCAATGGCAGGCCTTGACCTTTGACACCCTCTCTGTCTTAACACTTTTCCACTAGCTATGACAGAAATGGTCCTCTATTTTCAGGTGAGTTTTTGAGAGCTCAGATGTGTTCCTGGGACTTGGCCATCATTGCTGCATAGTGCACATTAATTCATGTTCATGTTATGTTATGTTATGACAGGCTCATGTCACTCTTATATACAGTAGACACTGTATGAAGTATTACCCAATTTTGTCATTCTGGTTGGTTGCCTGGTGAAGCTAAAGAGAAAAAACATCACTGATGTCATCACAATCATCATTGACAAAAATCACTTAAAGGTGGGGTATGGAATTCTATTTTTTGGCCATTTTTGCAAAATTACTTCTTTTAATTTGCGAAATCCTCTTCATCACCCACAGCAGCTGTGTTTTTTTTTTTTTTTCATTTTCAAAATCTGACTGTGTTTGAGAATTCCATACCCCACCTTTAATGTTCTTGACTTGTTTCATTTTTATGTCATTCATAAATTATTCATGTATAACAATGAAAGACACACATGATCACAAAAAGAAATAAGGAATGGGCAGCTCAGAGGCTGCATATAGCCCAGTGATTAAGTGAGA
Organism: Sardinella tawilis; assembly: GCA_030264315.1. Classification (NCBI taxonomy): domain Eukaryota; kingdom Metazoa; phylum Chordata; class Actinopteri; order Clupeiformes; family Clupeidae; genus Sardinella; species Sardinella tawilis. Next base: position 10,683,296 of record JASCQY010000078.1, on the reverse strand, counting down.
TTTGAGCCTACAGATTCAAAGGAGACACAGTGCTCAAAATGGCTCATTTTGGTGAGAATTGTGCTCCATCTAGAGGCCACTGGCCGCGTTGATAATGCATAATTGTGGACGAAAAATGACATTTACATTCTTGATGTCATTGCAATAGTAGGCATATATTAACAAATTAAAATTGTTAACAATAATAGCAGGAGCTAAGTGCAATAGGGATTGTACAGTGAAATGCAAAAACAATGTCCGTAACTCAGTACATCCTGGTTTTCTCACAGCGTTTACCGTAAAAGATAGTTTTCACAGATAGCATGCAAGGTTTTCTTAGACTTCTATTGTATTTTGAGGAACTGGGCAGAATTCAATGTCTTGGTCTGATTGAAATTCACTCAGCTGGAGAGATTTAGAATGATTACTGCAAAAGTTTTCGTGTTACAGGTTTCACCAGGTTTCCTACTGTTGCGTTCACCTTCCTCTACATGGATTATATTTAGATTGTTACTACTCAACAACTGCAACTCAGCAAGCATTCACACCTGAAGGATCACAAACTTTAACCAACCCTTCCCCTCTGGCCTGGCAGACACCAGAGACCCTTCCCCACCTTCCCCACCAGACATAGGATACTTCTGTTTCACATACAATTTGCACTTTAGAGAATAAGGAAGTCATGGAATAGCCTACTGATTGAAAGTTCACCAGTGCAATGAATCACTAACAGAAATTGAATATAAATTGAGAAATGCTTAAGTGACATTGAATTTGTATTATTTTCTGAGGGTGACCATTAGGCTATGCATTTTTGCTTCTGAATTTGCTTGTTCTTTGTTTTTTGTTTTGTTTTGTTTTGTTTTTTTTATTTTATTTTTTGATAGAACATCTTGAACAAAGAAGACAAAATGTCACTGTCTACATACAACTAGCTCTTACAATCAGTCTAAAGCTCTGAATGATAAACTAATCCCAGTCTATGACATTTGACGCTCTGGTCTAGTCTTGTTTTGAACTTACATAAACTCAGTAGGCTACGTCTGGGGAATTTACAGTAATTGTGCTTCTCTCGCGCTATAATCTCTTTTGTATGTTAGGTATTTTTTCCGCCCATCATGATTTTACCATCAAACCCCCCGGCCCATATTTCCCTGCAGTCCTCACTGAAATATGATCCTGTAACAAAACCTATCTTTAGTAAAAGAAAAAAAGTTACAAAATTTTTGATTCGCTTGTGGGGGTATGAGGAACCAAAACCCAAGTTGAGAAGTTAAGAAGTACAGCCCCTAAGCATAAGTGATACTGGATGATAGTCACAGCTGTCAGAGGGACAGGCTGCTACCAAAGGCAACACCTTTAGTCAGTCATCCAGTGTAAGTACTGAGTGTATTGAAGTCATTTGCATTTTAACTGGCTAAGCTTTTTAATTCTATGTAATTAGATATTATATAGGCCTGTTAATGGTTGTTATTTTTTATTAAGTCAGTCTATCATCATCAGTCACTTGTTTTATCAAGATAGTGATGTTCATCTTATTCTTATTTCCTTTTTTCAGCTACTTGAATCATTTTTAAAACCTTTTTTAATACTACTTATTTAAAGAAATATGCTATATTGAAGGCTAGTTTAATTTTGCACGTCCATGTCAGATTCACGAGGAATGATCGAGTTTCGCAGATAAAGCGCTGAAAGTTTAACTTTGAGGTGTGTGTGAAGGGCTGTCCTGAGGTCATTCCTCACGTGTCATCAGCACCACCAGAATGGCCTACATCATTTACCATGGGAACGGATCACAAGGGAACGGATCGGATGGGAACTGCACTGACGTGGACCGCCTGATGAAGCGTTACTACCTGCCAGTCATGTACAGCTTCGTCTTCATCGTGTGCCTCATTGGCAACCTCACCTCCCTGCTGGTCTACTTCGCCAAGCTGCGCCCGTGGCGGAGTGGCAGTGTGATCATGGTAAACCTGGCCTCTACTGACCTTCTCTACGCGCTCAGCATGCCCTTCCTGGTCTACTACTACACGCGTGGCGACTCGTGGACTCTGGGCAGTTTCATGTGCCGCTTCGTGCGCTTCGGCTTCCACTTCAACCTCTACGGCAGCATCCTCTTCCTAACCTGCCTGGCCATTTTTCGCTACGTGGCCGTGGTGCACCCGATGCGGGCGGCAGAGTTCCAGCGGGCACGCTGGGGGGTGCTGGCCTGTGTGGTCGTCTGGGTGCTGGCGGCAGCAGAGATTACCCCAATGCTGACCATGATCTCAATGATAGAGTTCAACAACAAGACCTACTGCCTGGATTTTGCCAGCAACGACCCAGAGCAGCTGTGGTGGTACGGCTGGCTGCTGACGGCGGTGGGGTACCTACTCCCTCTGGTGGTGGTGTGCGCATGCTACATCCGTATCGTGCGGGAGCTGGCCCGTGGGCCTCACACGCGTAGCCGTGCCAGAATGCGGGCACGCCGCCTCATCGTGGTGGTGATGGTGTGCTTCGTGGTCTGCTTCATGCCCTACCACGTGCTCCGCGTCCTGCGTGTTCACACACGCCGCACACCAGACTCGTCGTGTCTCATGGAGAGATGGGTGCACGCGGCCTACATCATCTCACGGCCAGTGGCAGCCCTCAACACCGTGTTCAACCTCATGCTTTACACGCTCGCCGGAGACCGCTTCCAGGTGGCCTTCTTCGACCTGTTCAAGTGTCAGCAGGTCCTGGCTAAAGCCAAAGCACACTTCAATGTTGCAGTGATCAGCAAAGCCCCTTCTGACACATCAAAGGACACAGACACAAACACCACCAAATAGCCTAGGCTAAGGAAATACTAGACCAGTACAAAATGGAATGGCAGTGTGGTTTGCAATGAACTTATCAGGCTACATACATATCATAAAATCATTATGTTTAAAATTAGGCTATGTTCATGCCCCTAATAAGCACAAACCTTTCAGTTGTATTCCTAAAACTTGACAAAGGGGCCATGACCCCCACTCGATCTTCAATGTTACATAATGACAATATTAAGTATTCTGGCACACTGGCCATGTCAGAGACCTCATTCCACATACAGTAGCCTATGATGAATCAGGGAAGCATGAATATGAGTTTGATGCTGTTACTGTACTTGAAGGCTAAAGAACTGAGATTTAGAAACTATTGTTTTAATGGATAAGGGAGTGTGGAAAGCGTCTTTGTGAAGACACACAGTGTGGTTAGTGTGGGAGCACTATAGTGTGAGTAGCCCACTGTGGTTGGTACAATGTAAGCTACATGCTTCCTGTGTCTCATTTATGTTTTTGCTTGGTGGAAAATTGTTTGTTGCCAAAGAGAGAGTTTGAAAAAGGAGTTTGGACTGCCAACAGATCCAAAAGGTTCTATCTGATATACTGTAATATACTGTATATACTGTATCATACTATATCATACCAGACACATCTTGTCACTCTGCACTCCTCTCTTTCTGTCCTTCCGCCCCCACTGCACACTGGAATTTCCCATCTTAAAGTGATACGCCGGCGCGTCCAAATCTAACATTCCAGTGGAAGCAGTGGTCGAGTACAAGGAGCTGACAAAA
>JASCQY010000078.1:10665700-10679640 GCA_030264315.1 Sardinella tawilis | reverse complement strand
TAGCATGTTTTCGGCTCATTTTTTGTCAGCTCCTTGTACTCGACCACTGCTTCCACTGGGATGTTAGGTTTTGGCGCACCGGAGTATCACTTTAAGTCTTGACAGCATTATGACCAGGATTTTGCGTAATTTGCAAATGCATAGATACCAGGAGACCATTGCACCTATTTTTTGCACCTGTTTTGGAAAATGTTTCTAAGTATTGTGTATTTCTCTTGCAATTACAAAGATGCTTGAATCAATAAGTTTATCGTCATTTCTGCATTTTGACATACACTTTTTGTTTTTCTATCCTGACAATTTATAAACGTCTGATAACCCTGAGGAGATTAGTGCACTATATTATGTCTTTGAGCAGGTGACTTTATACATCATTACTGAATATGTGATTACTTATCTTTTGTACACCACACATAATACTGTTGATACTATATAAAACTTGCAAATCCCTAACAGGTCAAATCCGGTTTGTTTATTGAGTCCCTATGACAGATTTTTTGACTAAAAAAAGTGTACTGTACAACCCGTGCAAGCCATTTACTGACAGCCAGAACAGAACCAGAACACAGGAAAACTTTGGTAAAAAGAAGAATGGCAATGCAAATGGTTATGAGAAAAGATGAAAGCAATAAAAGTATATATAATAATGAAAATCCAGGGACTAAAAACTTGAATTATAAAAGATACTTTTTCAGGTTTTTTTTTCTTTTACGGTCTTGATTTATATGTATGGAAACTTGCGTGTGAAAAGTTGACAGTGTTACATAAGTGTGGGGAAGCACCTGAATTTCCTGTTGATATTTATAGTATTTTGTTTCAGGCTATTGCCACTGCAAATAGACTCAGCAATTGATGTCCTTTGTTATGCAATTGCACCAGTCTTAGGTTACAGTCAGCAAGAAAGGGGCATTTTCCACAGCAATCCAACACCGCATCACTGCAAGATGATTACATAGCATCACACCAGCTTTATGCGCAGATTAAGGACTAGCGTGGGGATTATATGCTTTTAATATTGTTTTCAGCCATACAGTATGTATTTGTCCACCTGACCAATGGTGATCTGTCTGGCTTGTGCTCCAATATTCTACCATGGTGTGACTGTGGTGGGGTAAGGCTACCCGAGGTCTTGGTCTACTCTATGTGATGGTCCATAAAGGGCTTTTAAATGTCAGACATCTCTTAATAAACCTCTCTCCTGTTTTTCCACCACATCTTTAATCACTGTCATGGGCACTTTCTAAAATTATAGGCCTTCTCATTTTTTTTTTATTATAGATTTGCTTAGAGTGAAAGGGACTTTGACAAAGTCTGTAAACATTATTTTCAGATAGTAAATGCAAAGTGTCCAGCTGTGATATGGCAATCTGGACACCACATGATTTACATCCAATATTCCCTATAGTTTTAGGATGAAGTTTTGGAAACTCATGGAATTACTGTAATTCAGATAGTGACAGATTGTACAATGTGTGCATGTAAATGCACATAATAGCCTATTTGAAAGTTGGAACATGATCACATGACAAAATTGTATAGTGCAGGAATTTATCAGTCAATAAATACAGTTTTATCCGCTCAAGCAGATTGATCTGAATCAAGCAATAGGCTACATTAGATGACACACCCTGTACTGTAACTAAGCAGCATGTTTTGTTTCCAGTACTACAAATGCAAATAAACAATAGGCAACCTCAAGCTGTAGTCCTAAGGTTATCTTCACCTGTCTGTCTATCTGCCAGGATGTAAGGAGGACGATCACTCCATCTAGTGGTGGAGAAAAACAGACACCCGACGTAACCTTAGGGAGTAATCTTGCTTTGCTTCTGATGCAAATCCACAACTTTGCCCAATGTTTCTATACATCTCTTCATTCCACCTCTGTACCACTCAAATGTTCCCTTAGAAAATGAAATGAGTATTGCCAGAGAAAAGAAACATCCGGTGTGATTTCCATCTCGAGGTCACTGAGTACTGTAGCCTACTGCTGGAAAAAGAACTTGGCTGAGTAGTGAACTAGCAGCCAACAATAGCCTAACTGAATGGGGCACAGAAACTCCCTTTTAGTTTCATTTTATCTATGCCCTTTATAGTTAATGTTATCTGCCGATTTGCTATTTGTTGTTGTATAATTCTCTTGTTCTTATTACTGACAGTATTCAAATAACAGTGTTATGAATTGAATCACAACAGAATTATTCTGTAAGGGTGGATGATGGGCTATGAGACTTTTAATGTAAAATGACACCATGCTATACACCTTATAATGGAGGTGATTTATCACAGCCATAAGTGATTCGTGAGGTTTTAAGCACAAGAGCCGGACATATGACTACTCTAGCTATTGAGAAAAAAACAGCCCAATGATTTGAAGACAAAAAGGTAGGCTAATTTCTACATGGCTATGGTCTTTTGAAGAATGACCTATAAAATATGTGGTTAAAAATCCTCATAAAGGTCATGGTTAACCTCACCTTCAAACTGACACATATCAACCACTAAATGTCACATTTCTCCAGGTGTACCCATACCATAACATCTGACACTGGAAAGTTTAAGTCACCATAATGGTAATCAAAACCATCCAAGGTACTGTATCCTCTTTTCACAGAGAAAGAAAGAAAGAAAGAAAGAAGGAAAGAAAGAAAGAAAGAAAGAAAGAAAGAAAGAAAGAAAGAAAGAAAGAAAGAAAGGTAGCATAGCCCTACCCATTCTGAAAGCAAGAGAGGACTATTAAGGACAGGGCCTCAGTAAAAAACAAGTGTTTAATTTTTCACTCAATAAGCAAGGCTACACGCACACACACACACACACACACACACACACACACACACACACACATACAGTCTTTGCATTGTGAAAGACTGTATTGTACTGTAGGCATTACAATCACTAGGTCTTAGATTTCTTAAATTTGTTCTTAAGATGGTGCCGAGAGAACACTGGTGAATGCCATAATCTGTGCGAAAAATGTCTACGTGGCCTTTAAGAACATGCACCTTCAGCTGGGTTAGGAGGACCACCAGCAGTAAATTTCCATTTGTGAGTGCGGGGTGGTAACTGGGCCAGTTGGTGGTGGTGAGACACAGAGAAACCGTGCTGTACTTCCAGCAAAGACAAACCACATTGACCCAAATATAGTGAGGTGCTAAAAACCTCTCACTCTAAATGGCGCAAAACATGGCGTGAGACAGATTTTATTAAACAAATATGCTACCACATTCACTATCGATTGAAAATATGACATTTACCTTTGACTGTCATGTAAACTCACCAAACTCTTTTTGGTAATTACTTTCTAAACTTGGAATATAGTAAAGGGTATTTCCAAATATGGAACTTTTATTATTGATAATTTTGGACATGTATTGTTATGAAACATGAATGAACATGAATTCTGCTGAAGCATCTTGCTGAAAGACAACTCATGTTTCCTGTTACCTTTCACATTATTTTAATTATTTACAGGACTTCCTTTCGCTTCATGATGTCAAGGCATGGCTGGTTGTTAAGAGTTTGTGACAAAATACAATGCCATTGGATTACATACAGAATGACATTTTTATTGGATTGCTGTTTGAAAAAGATTGTACACAATATGATGCTATCGTTAGTGATCAATATTATCAAATATGCAAAATATCTTGCTTCAAGAGAATTAGCCTAGATTGAACAGCAGTGTTCACACAGAATGCTGTCTAGTGAATGATATTTCCTCCACAAGCAGAAATCCGGTTTGAATCAATCGCCCTGTTGTTCAAGGTTACTGTGCTGTCAGTAAAAAACAAACAAACAAACAAAAACCATTTGATGCAACATGAACCAAAGAGCAAATTAGCAGCTAACACTAAGCAAATGAGGCATGCTGTAGAAATTCACTCTCAGTTTTCCTATGCCTAATTAAATTAGTGATAGTTGCCAGCTCACTATTTGATCTACAGGTTGTATAAAATTTTCTGGTTCTTTTTCCTACAAGCAGCACCCAGTGGCCTCGAACAACAGATCTATGGACTGATTCACACCCGACGTCTCCTTTAAGGACATCTCACAATATGTCTCTGTAAATTTACCATGTTTATTATGTAATTTCCAACATAAATAAATAATGTTACTTCTAAGTTTAATTTACATACTGTATAGTATACGTCTGTTTGTTTGTTCATCATCATATTTACAATGATAACAAAATTTAACAAACAAGTCATGTGTCATTCTTTTATAATCACTTCTTCAAAAAATGTTTACAGGCAATATTTTTCTCTATATTACATGACAATGGATTATGCAGGGACTACACAAAATCTCATGGTGTCACTTCATAAAAGAAAAAAATCATCCAGGGGTGTAAAGTAAAGATACATTTTCTTTCAGTAAAGCAACTCTCATGCTCTTAAAACTGAAAATGTATACATCCACATTTGGAAGTTACAAGGAAAAGTAAACAAAAAAGAAGATCCCAGTGGAACACACTGTTACCAGGCCCAGGTTGAGGAGGATTTTAGTATTGCGAGGTTCGTGCAGCATCTCCTCAATGTTGACCTGTTCATCTAGTTGTGATTTTCCCTCGGCTTTGGCAGGCTCCCCGTCAAAGCCACAGAACCAGTGCAGCAGCCTCGTCCAGATAGTTCCATCTCCGTCTCCACAGGAACCTTCTCTCACGGGTCTAGTCGCAGAACTAGCTACTGAGCCAAGGTGTCCATTTCCGATCATTACTGGATTTGTAGTCATTTCAGTGTTGAAGGTCATTCCATCGGTTTTTCCAGTATCTACCAAGGTCTTTGTGGGACCAGTCACCCCACTGGGGTTACTGTCAATGTCATTCGTGATAAGTAGGGTACTATTAGGCCCTTTCAGCCTCAGTGCTTCTTCGGGGTCTGTGTTTGGACACTCGTCTTTATTGTACAACCCCCAAAAGGTGGTCGTTCGGATTTGGTCTTTGCTTGGGGGAGGGGAGCACAGGCTGACCACCACTGTCACAAGCCCCGTGATCCAAAACAGGCCGGCAGCCACGTACATGAAATGGATTTTGATAAAGGCGGGCCGACTGTCTGGCTCGTTGACGAACCATTTTGTAGATGTCAAGAGTGAAGATGGTGCTTGCACTGTTGAAGATGGAGTCCAGGTCGCTCATCAGGGCGGCAATCATCACGGCCATCATGAGCCCCCTGAGGCCGATGGGCATGATGGTCATCACCAGCCTTGGGTAGGCAATGTTGGAGCACCCAGCAGGACTTCCACACACCGCCATGCAGTGCTCCGGATTAATGCACGCCAGCTCGTCTGGGAACAGCACTCGGGATATCATGCCGGGGATCACAATGATGAACATTGGGAGTATCTTGAGGAATCCTGCCATAAGTGTTGAGCCTTTGGCATGAGCAATGTTCTTGGCTGCTAGTACCCTCTGCACAATAACTTGGTCGGTGCACCAGTACCACAGAGATGCCGGGGTTTGGCCCAGGAGGAAGCCAGGCCATGGGAGGTCTTCATCCAGTGGTTCCCTCAAGATCTGAAGTGAATGTGGCTTGGGGTAGATATGATGATTGCAGATGTCAGGATTGCTGAAATTCATATTTGACGTTATATTTTGAACATTGGGGGTCGCCAACATGTACTTCACCCTCAGCCCTTCCAAGCCCCCGACCTTGACTAGGCCAATGATGGACAGACAGAGAGCCCCGAAGATCATGAGGAAGGCTTGAAGAGTGTCGGTGTAGATGACAGCCACTAGGCCTCCAGTGATGGTGAGCAGGGCCGTCATGGTGATCAGCAGGATGATGGACAGGTATAGGTTCCATCCCAGAGACTCTTGGATGAACAGAGCGCCAGAATACAGATCTACAGAGAGCTTGGTGAAGATGTAGAGGATCAGAGAGAGGGCGGCAAAGTAGACCTTAAGCCTCTTTCCTCCGAACCTCTTGGACAGGTACTCAGGCATAGTGTAGACACCCGCGTGGATGTAGACAGGGATGAAGACCCAGCCCAGGAGCTGCAGAAGCAGGAGGGCGTTGAACTCCCAAGCACCCACGGCGAACCCGCTCGCTGCTCCGGAGCCAGCCAGGCCGATGAAGTGCTCGCTGCCGATGTTGCTGACGAACAATGACGCCCCGATGACAAACCAGTTCATGGAGCGGCCGGCGAGGAAGTAGCCGCTCACTGTGCCTCGGTTGGCCCGCCACATGGCAAAGAAGCCGAAGGCCAGGACCAGGATGAAATACAGGACCACAACCACAATATCTGCTGCCTCCATCACCGCCATCTTGAAAGATCTTGGGATTTTACGACACTAGCGTCGAGAGGAGCCAGCGGAAAGCAGAGAGGTCCAAGGTGGCTTTTGGTTGGAATACCTGCAGTGGTATATGACCTGTGTAAGATTGTACAAAATTTTTCTGCCACCCATGTACTTGGAGGTTTTACTGAGGATATATTTTCAGCACTTGAAACAGGTCAGATGTCCTGAAATGAAGAAGAAGAAGAAAAAAACAGGAAATGATTTTAACCAATATCTGCATTTAACCCTAAACCCTAATTTAAGAAAGCATGACATAAGTAGGCCTAGTCCACTTTCACTTTCGTTACTCACAGTAGTTAGCGTTCCCTATTTGGTCATATTCCCAATTCTTCTTCCCATCGGCAGCACTCTGCAAGCTCATAGGCTACAAGTCTATGGTTGGAATTACTTTGAACTGTCACTTTAAAGCAGTACATCAATTTACAGTAACTGAGTAACAAATATGAGATAAATGGAAAACTATATCCTCTTCAAAAATGTCAAAACAGATTTGTATCATACCAAGTGGTTTCCTGTTTCTGTGGCTACACTGTTCTTTTCCTGCTAAGAGTGAACTAATGAGATGGCTAATAGGCAATGTTGAACTTACTAAATAAATTCTGGGCAGTTAATCATGTAGGCTAGTCTTATCCAAAGGCTAACAGCATTTTAAATACTGTTTACCTACTGTAGAATTTGATTTAATTAGACAAAGATTTGTTTTAGTTCTACGGGAAACAGCTTAGCCACAGTCCACAGCTGCATCATTAGACTCACCAGTGTGTAGACTCACTCAGTTAGACAAATATATAGACTCCAGAAATAATCAAGTGCGCACTGCAGCAAAGACTCACTTTTTTTAGCCATCTTTCAGTAACAGCACAGTAAATGTCTGTTCATGGGCTATTTGTCTAAAACAGATGACTGGAATTCATTAGGCCATAGAATATGACCTTATTTTACCTTAGGCTACTTTGAGAACTGAATGCGACATGGATACAGACATAGTCATGTGACCTGAAAACCATGGCAAAGATAATGATTTACAGTAAGGCTACACTAAAGTGTTTTGAGGTAAATGTAGTAGACTACTGCTGGACCTGCTAGACTGGTAAAACATGCTAACTGGTGTTTGATAGCAATACAATCGGCAATGTCATGCTGTGAAGATTTAGTTTTTCTATGTGGTTTCCTACCGCCAGAATTACGCTACACAGTGCATATCCTGGGTGGCTCATGTGAATAAAACTAAAAAAATAAAAATGTTTATCCACCCCTCACATGATGATATGCTATCCAAATTCATTTGAAGATGACACCAAAACATGTTGTCTGACAAAAGTGATAGGCTACCTCAAATAGTGGCAAATTGTTAAATAGGGTTGCTTTAAGACTTTTGCCAAGACCAAATGATAAAATATATGCTACTCTGACGTCAATCAAAGAAGTGATGGACATTTTATAACACATAAAACACCTTAACACAGAGGCTATCTACAAGACAACGCAAAAAAAAAAAAAAAATCAGAAGCACTCTTTACACTGATTACCTTGATTCTCCAAATGACTCCTTGACCTTGCCAAACATTTTAACACTCACATGACCATGAACATTTCAAGTTCAAGTTCAACTTTTCACACAATAATATACAGTATGTCTCCACTTACAATTCAGCTTTAGGGCGATGGCTTTGCAAAAGTGCCCAGTGGTCCGTCGCTGGGGATTCACCCATGAGCAGTGAGTGCGTGTAGTGGCAGGCAGGTTTAAGACTGAGAGAACTCATCAGTAATGTACGGATGGAAATATGTGGGTTCCAAAGAAGAGGCCACACCTCCAAACCTTCACACCGAAACCACGCTGTGGCTGCGTGGAAAAAAAAGACACACACCGCAGACACACTCAAAGATTCCCACACAGAACCAAACAGCCACACACACACACACACACACACACACAAACACACACACATATATACACACACATCAATCCAAGCATCAATGCATCAATGCAATGAACTGATTTTGGCAGCAATACAATGACTTTGATCTAGCATAGCCCAATGATAGTGATAATCTCCCCAGATTAATATTGCAAAAAAGGAATATTATCTTTTCTTTAAACATTGCATTTCTAATAACAGTTTCTTAAAACCCTTGGTTATGTTAATCTCTAACTGAAACATCATGTTCAGCAAGAGGAACACCTTTGGAGAACAAAAAAAACAAAAACAAAAAAACAGTGCACTCAGACGTAAACTTGCACGTGATGAGTTGGTGGCAAACATGCCCAGGAAGACTAGCCCCCAGTTCAGTCTGCCTGTGGCCCTTCCCCTGATGAACCACAGGGGAAGTGGATTCTGCACTGCCACAGTGATGGTGCGTTTTTCCTTCAGTTCATCATTAGAATGTTTTCCTCTAATAATCCCAGGTCTGCACGTCTCACGTTACACATTTATGAAGACAAACGCTAACTAACTTGGAGCCCTGTCCTAGCACCTCATTATGGATATTGCTGACCATCAAATGTTAGCTCTGGTTCATGCTGGTTGCACCAAATGCCCAAAGCAATATATTTTTAGGTCCCGCCTCATATTCCGGCGGGCTAATTAGACTGACCTTTAGTACAAAGACGACACAAATAGTTCTTGTTTACTAAGCTCTGTAAAATCATGTGGTAGGCTACACACTTGACCCCGTTGAACCCAAGCTTAAAAGTCTTTGACTGTCTTATTTATAAATATAATGCTAAAATGTAGGCTTTGACATAAATATTTGAACACCGGTAAATATGAACGGTTCCTTAAGAAAACAGACCACTACAACCCAGTTAGTTGTTGAGTTTTCTGGACCGTTCCTAAGTCAGGGCCGGATAGATTCAATCTAGGTCACAAATGCAACACCAAGCCACAATTTAATCATTATTACAGTATAAGGGCCCTAGATAACTAAGATCATTGTGCCTATTGACCTGTGCTTGATGACATACAATATAAGCCACTAATACCAAAATTAGCCAGCCCCTTCCCTGTGAAAGTTCCCTGTTCCCTGTGAAACATTTTCAAGGGAATTGACACCCCTTTTACAGTAAGACCTTAGATAAGATAAGATGGGTCTGGAGTTGAGTTATGCATTTTTCCAGGCTGTCACCTGCATGACATTTAAAGTTAAACTGAAGCATTAAACTTGTTAACCAACAGTTTTAATGGAAGGTTTTTAGTTTGAGTGAAAATACAGTACATGCTCATAGCTTGGCAATACACAAAAACATATGCCGTCATTGGTCATGGGTCATGAAGTCCATAAGTCTGGGTTTACATTAGCTAGAGGGGCCTTAGTTGGGCCTTTAAATCATGCCACAGACGCATCACTTTTCTTCACTTTTTATCTCTGGTACAGTACAACCAGGCTCAGGGTGGAAACATAAAGTGGGAGGCAGACAACAGAGGTAACGGTTGTCAATAAATACCAAGCAAAATGCGATCAAAAGAAATGTCATGGGGAAAATAAGAAAGATGTGTATGTTGTATGCCAGCATCAGTAAGAAGGGGGGTCAAGTGAGAGCAACAAAAGCGATGTGTCAGACTGAAAACAACCTAAGCCAAACTCAGGAGAGAGGAAAACCCCCTAATACCCGCACACCAACCAGGTGTGTACAACTGGCTAGCAAGTCAAGCCTGCCATGCCAGTCCTGAAGGGGGCTTAGGGGGTTCATCTTTACATAAATAAAATGGGGTGTTTTGTACCATGTCAAAGATTTGTCTGTGTATACATCACATGTGGTTTTACATATAAAAATCGGAAATATATTAAGCATTTCACAGTAATGGGATTTTTTTCCAAAAAGGTCTTACACATCCTTACACACATCACAAGTGGTTTGAAAAATGTATTTAAAAAAGGCCTGCGTTGAATATCGACACCATTAAAAGGATCATACAATGGAGTAGAACCTTTTTTTTTTACCTTGGCTTTGTTAAATTAGGAGGAGTTGTGCATGGCCACTGAGCTATCATGAAAATTGGCCTGCCATTACACAAAATAGATGTGTTTGGATTAGGCTACTTACAATGCGCTGCCAAGGGGTGGCAGTGTTGTTATATCCAGAGATAAGCCTATAGGTCCTACTTGGTACTGCTTCAACCTTACCAGCACAAGGGGCAAATGTCTCAATTCCATACCAATGAACATTACCCTTAATTGTGCTCTGTCAATATTTGGCTTAAGGTTTTAAAATCTTGACTGAGTTATAGATTGAATGAAACACTCGAAACACTTTAGATTCATCAAAACAAATTAGAAAAAATTACTTTTCATAGCAGCTACTTTTTTATAATCATTATGGCTGGATTTGTGCATGAGATTGAAGGTTTTATATTTAACCATTTACGGGGTGCTCACTATAACTGGACCATAAGCTGCTGGTAATGCTTACAGAAACAAAGTACTCTCTCTTTCTCTCTCTCTCTCTCTTTCACTCTCACACACACACACACACACACACACACGCCCACACACCATTCCCATTCCCAGGCCTATCAAACACCCCCCATCTCACCACCACAACTGAGAGGCCCACTCTCTCAAACATCTATAGATGTCGCTACATACCTGCTGTCACCATGACAACCACAAGTTTCCGGGATGTCGTGACCTCTGCTCACTGCCATGAGAGGAGGAGCCCAAAGCGAGGGGGAAATGGTGGGTCTGAGCTGGGAGAGGGTGGGTGGGAGTTTGATCGGGGTGGATGGGTGCTATGCTCCGGTTGATGCTATATTAACCACATCCACCACAGTGGATTCTCTGATCTGACAACAGTGCACTCAGGTGGAAAGATCCCCCGGGAATGAGAGACATGACACTTGAAGTCAGTACTACATGCTGACTACTCTACCTTGTCTTCATTCTCTCTCTCTCTCTCTCTCTCTCTCTCTCTCTCTCTTGCTCTCTCTCTCCTTGCGTGCTGCAATAGAATGGCATAGTTCTACCTTCTGATGATCTGAAGAAACACATTTTGGAGCATGTTTTATGTTTGATCATGATACAGTGCTGAGCGCAGAACACACAGAGTATCTCACATGGCCTATTTTTAGCATCATGGAGAGCACAGGACAGCATCTGCCATCCAAGTGTTAAACCATTTCAAGTTCCTGAGAAAAAGCAAGATTTCACAATAGGGGGCTTGTCAATGAAACGTGAAAAGTTTAACGATCATGTACTGTAAATACCGGAAGCCCTTCTTTGAGTAGTTCATTTGTAAACAGTTCTCTTCTTGAGAAAGTGAGTCTTACTAAAGCCGCCGTGTTTCCATGGTCAGTGATGCAGTTTTTTTTTGCACTGCTCGTGTGTCTGCCAATTACAAACACTGTGTACTGTACTGTACACACACATTGACCAAGCACTGAAGTGCAGAGGAGAAGATCTTGTCAGCCTGTAAAACAGAAAGAACATAAACTGACAAATGCTTTGTAGACTTGACTTAAAGGAGAAGTTCGGTGTGAATCAATCCATAGTCCTGTTGTTCAAGGTCACTGAATGCTGTTCATAGGAAAAAGAACGAAAAAAATTGATACAACATAGACCGAATAATGAACCAGGCAACTAACACTAAGTAAATGGGGCATAGTGTCTTACTTTCAGTTTCATTTCGCTATGCCCCATTCAGTTAACAATAGTTATTGTTTTATAACTCGGCCTATGTAACATCAATTTTTTTCGTTCTTTTTGCTACAGGCAGCATTCAGTGACCTCTAACAATAGGGCTATGAATGGATTCACACCAAACTTCTCCTTTAATGTATGGTACTATTGCATGTCTCCAATGATTAGACGTCAGTTAAAATATATCTTAAATACATAAAATATAAAAAATAAAATAAATATAGCTTACCAGTATATCATGCTTGGCTTGTGCTTAGTTTGCTACCAATATGTTAGTTTCAAATGCCATACTGAGAGCAGACTTGTAGCTGTGAATTCTTTGAGGTCTCTGTGACTTCAGACAAAGGCAAATGGAATACACTGAGCCCTGTAGGGAGAATCCACCAATTCATTGTGGAGAGCAACAATCATAGGAAACAATGAAGCACCGGAATGCTGGATCGTCACGCTTCTGAAGCGTGAGTCAAAAGTGAGACAGTTAGCAACCTAATTTGAATGAGTTCCCCCCAATTAATGCACCAGAGCTGGCATCTATTTTCTGGTGTGATTCTTTGAGTTCTGTGAACTTGATGAATAAAATCCCCTGCTTGGTGAGCCTCCTTTCTTGATGAAGACACCAGGAATATCATCATACCTTTTTATAAGCCAGTATTCATTAAACACCTCAAATACTCGGCTACTCATTAAAAACATCTCTCAAGACCTGCCACCAGACACAAAATGCAAGGATCTCTCTTTTATGCATAAAATAGTATCTCCAGAAATATTTGAAACTCACTAGTAAAAGAATAAAAAAACACAGTAGTATTTCATGTGATTCAGCTTTCCTCTGGCACACATTCCTGTGCTATTCTGACATTATCCATAGCATATTATACTTTGTGATAATCATAGAAATTGGGGCAAAATTCTTCTCCCAGAGACGAACAGAAGACTCCACATTGCTTGTGTTGGCTCCCCTGACTATGCGAGTTCCCTTGAGGAAAAGCCTGTATGAGGAAGATCCAATAATGGTATTCTTGGCAGACCAGAAAAATGAAAAAGAAAGAAGCTGTTGACGTTAATATCAGGGAAAAGGGCTGTAGTGCATGTATGTGTGTGCGTGTGTGTGTATGTGTGTGTGTGTGTGTGGGGGGGGGGGTTCAGAGCATTCACTTTAATTGCTTTTTATTATCTTAGCCGAGCATTACTCTTCTCTCGCGATGTCTGCAACCCCTTTGCCTCCTCCACATCAGACTCTCAGGGCTCCTATTCTTGTCTGATGTACGGTAGGTGAGCCTACTGCTCATCTATCTCTGGGCACCAAGGCTGGTTGAAAGCATCATCGGTCTCTGATATTCGAAATGCACAATCAAACCAACGAGCTGTAGACACCAATGAGTGGAGATAAGCGGTAGACTAAAAGCATAAGATGTGCAAATGAAGGGAGAAGAGTGAAAGTATAGCCTATTGTTCTATGTGCTCGCTGCTCCCTCCTGGGGGAACTACATTGGACAGGGTGCACTGATACAGCAGTAGAGGATTCTGACTTTACACTGGCAGGCTAATTAGAAGTGGGGAATCTGATGGTTGTGTGGTTGAAAAGGGTTAAAAGTCTTTGAACGGTTGAGTTGAAAAGAGTTAAAACAGTGGCAATGTGGTGAGAAATGTTATGTAACGGCGTTGAAATGAGACTGAAGCATTTCACAGAGTAAGTATGTGTGTGTGTGTGTGTGTGTGTGTGTCTGTCTGTCTGTCTGTGTGTAAACATAGAGATGGAAAGAGAAAAATCTGGGGCAAGGACAGAACTTCATAAAGAGGATGAGCTCAAAATTTCTCAACCTTTCATTTGAGGACATTTTGAGAGGAGCTTCAAAAGCCTTGTGTATAGAGGTCGTTCAGCTTCCAAGATTAATGAGCGTACAAACACTCCGTTCTCTCCCCCACCACCACCACCACCACCACCACCACCCCCCTCCTTTCTCGATGCTTATCAGATGGAGCCTCCACTATTTCTGGGGAAAATAGCTCA
>JASCQY010000078.1:10649611-10663987 GCA_030264315.1 Sardinella tawilis | reverse complement strand
ACCACCACCACCACCACCACCCCCCTCCTTTCTTGATGCTTATCAGATGGAGCCTCCACTATTTCTGGGGAAAATAGCTCACTGTAGGTCACTGTTTACTGAAGTGCCCATCCCCTTCTGTCTGCACTCACTGTGTGGCCTCCGGGGTTTGTGGAGATGATGGTATTTTTCCAGAGCTTTAAAAAAAAAAAAAAAAAAACAAACAAACAAACAAACAAAAAAAACAACAGGATGTTTTCAGTTTTGACAGTTTCAACGGATGCAACATCTTGAAGAAACTGCATCTCAAAACATTTACATCCATTTCCAAGGCAAAGATTGCGCAATCTGATGAGCACTGTTTTCGAGCGAGCGTACGGTTCAAAAGGCCACCAAGTGGTGTAGGATGTACCGATGCTGCCGAGCACGTTTTAATGAATCAAGCTTCACTAGGAGGGTGCGCAACAAGACAGCTGTGATGTTTGCCAGGCTCCTAAGGAAGAAAAAAAAATATGGCAAATACAGCCAAGTTGAAAGCTTTTTCTCATTTTTAAAACCACAAAGGAGCAACTTGCAACTCCCCCATACATAACTTGCCACCCACCCACAAAAACGTGTCCTTAGAAGGCTTCCCAGTCTTCCTCTCTTGCAGTATGGCGTTCACAGACACACACAGCTTAACCAGCCGGAGAAACACTTTTCTTGCAGGGCTCTGCAATTCCAACAGAGGAGGATGTCTTGTAACTGTCCAAAGCTCTTTAATATTTCAAATGGTAGGGAGGATCCTGTGTGTTGTGTGTGGTCCCAGGGGACAGTGAGTGAGTGGAATGGTTGGGATGTGTGGTGACAAGTTTCGCCGATGGACAGGCATGTAATGGACTGCAGCGCCAACGAAACGGGCACAAGACACCATGACTCAGTGCCCGAGGGTACCTCTATAGAGCCACGGCCACATGCCGTACATGGCCATGTTTGTCTGTTTAGGCAACGCTGGCATTTCAGGATTACACTGTGGGAGGTAACTAGAGAGAGACAGATTGGTGTGTCAACACTGTTTGCATGTGTGGGTGAATGTGTGTGTATGTGTTTGTGTGTATGTGTGTGAAGAGAGAGTCAGAGTGACAAAGAGATCACATCAGGTCAGTGCTATCTTTAGAAAGTCATACACACATGAGCACCTCAGTATATACACTTGCCCACATTCTCACGTACACACACACACACACACACAGACAGACAGAATTCATTCCCATATTGGCTCTCTTCCCTTGTCATTCAACCATATACACATGCCAAAGAGGAGTCTGTCTGGACAGTCAAAGTGCCCTACCCCTACCACCCCCCCATGTCCCCCCCAACCCCAACCCCAACCCCATTTCTCACTGTTCCGTGTTGACACTGTTGCCATGGTGAAAACGAAACGTCAATGAGTTGGTGTTGTATCTCGGGGAGGGGGGGGGGGGCCTGTCTCTTGCAGGACAAGCCCCTTCAATGAGTTCCAACATTTGCTCTGAGCGAACAGACTCCTCCATCGGCGGCCATTTAGCCCGGCCTGGTCTGGCCTGACGCAAGAGGCCCAGATGCTTCACATTACGGCACGTCGTTTAGGATGGGGAGCTTTTGTGATGGGCTGGTGTTTACAGACACTGGAACGTTTACAGCTGAGCCATTTAATAGACCATTTGCAGCACACAACACTCCCAACCAGGGACAGCGAGTGCACAGTAAGGCACTGGGATATTGTGTATATACTGTACTGTACCATAACATGTCTAAATGTTGGGTTAGAGAAATGAAACCTTGCAAACCTTGTAACACAAGTGTTATGGGACCAAGGAAGCATCCATTTTGCTCAAGCACTCACTGAGTGTGTGTGTGCAACATGATAAAATATTATTATAGTGACACACTGTAAAGCACTAAGATATTCTGTAACCATAACATGGCTATATGTTGGGCGCTTGAAAAAGGCATGCACACATTATGTTATGGGACTAAGGAAATCGAAACTTAAAATGAGTTCCTGGCCCCATTAAGTTAGTGTTAGCTGCCAATACACCCCTATTATGTGCATGTTGAGCCAAATTCTCTTGTCCTTTTTTCTACCGACACCACTTGGTGACCTCAAAACACCAGGGCTATGGTTAGAAGTACAGCTCTGTACTCTGGACTAATTGCTTCAAGAAGCACCCACTCACTCAAGAACTCACACACTCCTGATGGTCAGTATCGTCCTTGCTTGTGCATGCAAAAAAAAAAAAAAACTTATTACAGTCTTGCTCGCTGTGAGGGGATTTTTTTTTCAATGAGCTCTGGCACCGGAGACACAGTGGAGAAGCATCTGCAATGTTAATGTCTCCAAAGCTAATTGCCTGCACCAGAGTAAATATTCTTTAGCTGTAGAATAAACTGTGGGCTATTAGAGGCTTAACTAACAGACAAATTGCTAAATGTACGTTTACTTCCACGCAAACTCATTATATGACAACAGATTGCTGAAGAGCTTTCCGAAATGAGGTTCTTTGGAGGCACAGCCATGGGTCTGTCCACTCTTCCTCTCTCTCTCTCTCTCTCTCTCTCTCTCTCAACATAGTTCTGCTGAGGATTCCGTCCAAATATTGAGCAGTTTTTTCTTTCCCTGGCAAAAAGATGGCAAAATGGCAACTCTGAGTGATGAGAGGAGAAGTGTTTGTGAGGGACAGGATGTGAGAGAGAGTCATGGATTCCCAAACTTGTTTGTTTCCCCTCAGATGGAGAGCTGTGGGCTTGGAGAGACCAATTAGGAAATGTGAGAGAACTGGCAAAGGCGCCCCCCCCCCCCTCCAAAAAAAGACCAAACAAACAACAGACAGGGCATCAATATAAAACATTTACTGTTAATTTCTTATCTTTTATCCAGAACGGTGTAAAATCTAATGAAATATACAAAACCTGATCGGACGTTACCCTTACTGGAGGAAGGAAAGATGGCACAAACATACGCAGTCATATTTCAACTCACATTGGCGCGGTAGCATCAAGAAAATACTCAAAATAGGCTAAAAATGTCACAATAGAGATCTTCAAGTTGAAAAAAGAAAACTAAAAATAATAATATTAATTATAACAATAACAATATAATAATTATTATATCAACATCATAACAACAACAGCAAAACATAACAGTGCTCATGTCAGTGAAGTCCCACCTCAGTGTCCTGTGGTCATGGCGTAATTATTATTGCGTCCACTAGGGTGGCGCTCTTGTGTAATAAAACCTGGTACGGATCAGGGACCCAGGATGCCATTGGCTGCCAATACAATCCATCTGGTCCGCTTCACAAGAAACCCTTCCTGTTGGATGACTGGACCAAGTAGGCATACGAGGATGGTGTATTTGTGTGTGTGTGCGTAAATGTGTGTGCGTGTGTGTGTATGTGTGTGTGTGTGTGCGTGCGTGTGTGTGTGGGTGGGTGGGAAGATGTGTGGGAGGACAATGACATGCTGGAGAGATCTTGCATTATTTTCTCTCTTTTTGTGTGAGAGGCTCACTGGGGAAACTCCCTATGAATGGGGAAGAGGAGGGGAGGGCTGGACCGTGGCTCCAGGGAGAAAAGCCACAATGCTAAACACACACACACAGACTTATACACACACACACACACACACACACACACATGCATGGTTGGACATGGACGGAGAAGGGGTCCCATCGAGGGTCAATGCCCTGCAGCTGGACTGAGAGAGAGAAAGGGGGAGTGTGAAAGATCTGAAGAGACGAGGTCGCCGATCTGAGATGATCTCCCACAATGCCATGTGGATGCTGTTGGGGGTTGCTGGGTGGTGGGTGTTTGGGAGAAAGAGTGAAGAGGAAAGGCAGGGTGAGTGGGGGGGGGAGAGGGGGGTGGTAGTGGGGTAGTTGGTGGGATGTAGTGGTTTCAGCTCCACTTCCTCTTAGATGGAGAGGTGGATGAGACGAGCAGTGTCTGGAACTGCCCCAGGGAGGGATGGAGGGAGGGAGGGGGGCCCTTGGGTCAGGGGGCCAAAGGCACAGGGTTGCCCCCAGCAGGAACTGGCCTCGTGGCTCGTCGCTTCCAGTCCAGTCCAAGCTGATCCGTTGCTCCGTCCTTCCGTTAGTCAGTCGATCGGTCAGTCAGTCAGTCAGTCAGTCAGTCGAGTCAGTGCATATGTCTTCCACATTTAAAAAAACTCAGAGTCGTTGGATTTTCTCACCATACGCACATTTACTAAGAACTACGGTACTTCTCCCGTGTCGGGGCAGCTTTCAGTGTATTTGCTAGCACCATCCATGTTTGTATTTTAGCACGGAACCGACCCCAATGCTGGGGGGTCCTGGTGGGTTAAGCAGGAGAATCCCTGGCCTGGCTCGAGAGATTGCTATGCTGTATATGGTGGGCAAGGCCGTGGTCACTGAACACAGAGCCTTGCTGAAGAAATAGGAGATCTAATAAACTTCACATACAGTAAATTGCTTTTCCTACATCTTTGCTCTGTTTAAAGCTGTTTGCTTTGTGTGTGTGTGCGTGTGTGTGTGTGTGTTTGGGTCTCTTCATAAAGTCATTAAAAACACTAATAATAATAATAATAAAAAAAAGAGATAGTTTGCAAGAAAAAAAAAATCCAGTCAAGAGTCAAGTGCAATAACATCTCCAGGCTCCCACTGGTGGCCTTCATTGGTTGCTAAGTGGCTCCTCCCTCCTCCTTCTGGTCCAATCATATCCCCACCCCATCCCTTCCCTCCCCCTTCCTCATTGGTGCATCCAGAGGTCAATAACGCACACAGCCAATCCCAATACCAATAGCCTTCTCCCGGTACTGGTAGCTGTGGCGGCCGGGTGGGGGGGGTACGCTTGGGTCACTGGTCCAGAGTCAGAGATAGCGAGGGTGTCGGAGGAGCTCTACAGTCGTTGTCAGTCCATCTCCAGCTCCATGAGCTTGTTGCGGGGGCGCGGGGTGTAGGCGGCGTTCCGGCAGCAGCAGCGGGTGCAGATGAGCCCCAGCAGCAGGGACAGGAGGCCCATGAAGGCAGCGGCACACACCCCATACAGCAGCGGCAGCCTCATGGAGTCCCACACTACAGTACACACACACACAGACACACACACACACACACATACACATACACAGAGGCACAGGTCACAGGTCAGAGAGGTCAAAGGTGAGAGGTCACAGATTAGGGCAGGTTAAGGTTTGCTAGGCAAGTGGTGCTCTTATTAAGCACAGGTGCCGGACTAAAAATAAAATATGCAGAGTCCACGCCGATGTTCCTGATTAGGGTTTTTTTTTTTTTTTTTAATAAGGTTTTTTAATAGGGTTCCCCAAGTGTAACGGCTGGAGCTCACGCTCTTCCTCAGTGGGCAGACTCTTCCTCCTCTCATCTCTGCAGGTTAGGACTGGTGCCAGAGATGTTCCGTCTAAAAGGGCACCATCTTGATGAAAGGATTTATTTCTGTTTCTCTTAGTATTACCATCACGTAATTTAGTTAGGCTTAGAACTCAAATTACTGATTAACAGCTTGATTAACAAGTCGTTTGATGGAGCAAATCATTTTTAAGTGCAATTACACCTAAAACCTAGACACTAAAACGAAGAAAAACTAAAAACGAAACAAAATAACTTCTGAGAGAACTGCAGAAAAAACTGGCATCGATGTGAGCTACTAAAGATATTTACACCTACGGCTAACGCGTGAATGTTCTCTCAACTGACAAACCTGGAGAAGCAGTTAGCATCACATAACAAAGGTGTCCAAAAATAGACTTGAGGAGTCCTTATATGCTTAATTAGCCCCACACTGTGTCAGCTGTGGGCAAGAAGGCACGGTGATTGGAGCCTGCTGTCTAACCTAAATAGCCTCTTCCTGTTATGGTCCATAGACAATTGCTCCTTTTGCATGGGGAGAATACTGGCGCTAGGTAGCAGTGTGTAGCATGTAGTGTGTACTGTACTATGTAGTATGTACTATGTGAGCGGTGCTGTGTGTGTGCGCATGCTGGGTGAACATGTGGCTAATGCTATGCGCAAAAGTCTTTGGAGTCCCAATATAAACATGCATCTCGGCGATTTTTCATACGGAGCACGCCGTCTTTGTTTTAGTGATGAGCGCACAACCACAAGGGATGCGCACCCACACACACACGTGTCCGCACATAAACACACAATAAACACACACACGCGCACACACACACATACACACTCACACACACACACACGCGCGCACACACACACACACACACACACACACACACACACACATACGCACACACACACATACACAAACACACACACACACACACACGCACACACACACATACACACACACACACGCGCGCACACACACAGGAGCGCACACACACACAATCTGCTTCATTAAGCTCTCTTATAAAAACACAAAGCATCAGCAGGTGCTGGGTGTGCTGCACCCACCCAGTCTTAATTACTCCCTTCTAAGCACTTTTCTCTTCATCTCTTATTTTAGGCAACGACACAGATGCAGAAAGCTGCTAAAGATGCATTCTGATGTGCCGACACAGGCAAACACTGACCGTCCACCTCACGCTAAAAAAAACAAAAAAAAAAACACCCACATTCGACATTGTAGTGTTGTTATGACAATTAAAAGAATATGGAGAGGGCCTTTCATGAGCCCAGCATTATTCTATGAGCACAATGTCAGTGTTAATAGTGACGTGTGATTGGACGACCGCTGCTGCTGACAGTCGCTTTCTTCTCCCAGAGATTGAGAATAAAGTCCTTCTTTTGCTTCCGTTTGGAGAGAGCTTTTGTCCCCCCCCCCCCCCCACCCCCCCTCCCCCCCGTCACCAGTCTGACTGCTTGAACGAGGCGCAAAACAGTGACACAAATGACACACAAAACTGACAGTGAAGCTTGACAATGCAACTCTTCAGACTCTTCGAAAAAATCGAAACTAAATACACGGCCTTGCGCTCTCGTCGAAAATGATTTTCCTGACGTTAAGTAGGGCGCTGATGTACTGTACTGTATGTCACACTGGCACTGGCGGTAAAATATAGGCTGCTTTGCCTTCGCTTTCACTGTTGTCGATATCTTCCTCTGGTTCTAC
The DNA here is from genome assembly GCA_030264315.1 of Sardinella tawilis. Classification (NCBI taxonomy): domain Eukaryota; kingdom Metazoa; phylum Chordata; class Actinopteri; order Clupeiformes; family Clupeidae; genus Sardinella; species Sardinella tawilis. Next base: position 10,656,923 of record JASCQY010000078.1, on the reverse strand, counting down.
GCTTCCAAAATATGCCATCTGTTCCACTTCAGTGACACAGCCGCCGTCTATGGGAACGCCGGATAATGAGCCGCGTTTGCTTCCAGTGGCAAGAATGCCTTTGAGAGCCATAATAATGTGCACTTGCAAAAAAATTGTTCGCAATGACCTGTAATGCCAATGCAATGGAACTCAACGATCGTTTTAAATTCCACTTCAGCAGCAGAATGTCTGAGCTCACACTTCCTGACAATGTTCAGCTGGCACAACCCCCATCCAAACACACACTCGTGCGCGCGCGCACACACACACACACACACACACAGAGTCAGTCACGCACGTATACACACACACAGTCACACACACATATAAACACACACACCTTCTCATACACTCCCCTAATAATGAAATAGAACACCTGTGACCCTATCATATTAGTGAGATCAAAATCACGGGCGCAGACAAGGATTTAAAAATCCAATCCCATATAATGGACGTGTCGGGGCAAGAGCAACTCCCCACACACATACACACACACACACTCTCCAACCGTGTCTACTCACAGGCGAACTTGACATTGAGGAAGACCCTGATGGAGGTGAGGGAGGGCGCCTGGCTCCAGGTGCCCGTGGTGGGCGAGCGTATCCAGGGCGTGGCGGCGCAGTGGTACTCGCCCGTGTCGCTGTCCTGCGTGCTGTAGAGGCTGAGCGTGTAGGAGTGCGGGCCGGCACGCTCCAGGCTCACGTCGCTGCTGTCGTTGCGCAGGCTCTTCTTGACCACGCCGTGGCGGTCCATGGTGGCCAGCAGCACCGTGCTGTCAGAGCCGCGCAGCCGCGTCAGGAACCAGCGCACCTCGAACACCATGTCGTCTGGAGGAGGAGAGGAGAGAGAAACAAGAGAGAAAGAAAAAGAAAAAGAAAGAGAGAATGCTACAGATGAGAAATATTACATAAACCATGTGATTGAAATGAGAGGGCCGAAAAAGAATGAAAAAAAAAAAAAACGAAGAAAATTTCTGCAGAAATACAAACAAAAAAGATGAAAGCAGACAAAACTGACAGAAAGACAGAAAAAAACGTTTTCAGGAGTGAAAACAACTCAAGTCGGGGTAACTGACCAAAGCGCTTGTTAAAAACATAATCAAAACCATCCCCAAGTCTTGTAGCCCCAGCGGTGCAGAAGCACGGCTCTGTCCTCTCTCATTAAATGACACATCAGACTCCTGAGGCAGAGCCCACTGTGAGCAGACCCCACCGCAGTCTAGCCCTCACGCCGAGCTCCTCCTTCATCGGTCCCAGAAAAAGGTAACTCAAGCTCTATCAATAGAGACAGCTCTCATCCTTTCTCAGTTAGAGACAGACAGACAAACAGCCAGCCATCTTAGGGAGGCAAAGCAATTTAGGATACCCACCTGATTGATGCAACTGCCAGAACCCTTCTAATGCCCCATGAGTAATAAGGGATACAGTTAGGGGCATGCTTATTGCTACTGAAAAGTGTTGCTTCCATTATTAGACTTATCAAACACTTATAACTTGCTCGGATATTGGCATCGGTCTTTGCAGGGAATCCATCTGGCCTAAAAGCCCAAAGAGGGGCCATTATTGAGAGGCTGCTCACGGGAAGGGAGCCGTTGGGGGCGTTGGGAAGCGTTTCCTTGTTGGCCTCCATGGGGTGATGAAGTCGGCTTTATCACTGTGCAATTACGCTACTCCGAGTCAGGCAGGAGCATCAAAATAACGATGAATCCAATGTGGCTGAGCTCCAGCGTAATTGTGTAGATATACAGAGCAAGCTTAAGGATCCTATTGGGAGATGATGATGAGGATGATGATGATGATGATGAAGATGATGGTGATGATGGTGGTGGTGGTGGTGGTGGTGCGAGGAGGAAGGCTACGAGCTCAGCTAACAGGCAATTAGGGGCAACAGCAAGATGGCTTACACTGTTTCACCCTCCCGTTCTACCACATACGGGCACACACACACACACACACACACACACACACAGGCGCACACACACATCACAATTTTGACACACACGTGTGAGCGCACGCACAAACACACACACACACACACACACACACACGGGCGCACGGACACATACATCACGACTTTGACACACACACACGGGCGCACACACACACACACACACACACACACACATACAGTACACACACTGAGTCAAAGACCTGAATAGCATTGCTCTCTGATAAAGGGCTCTTCCCTTGTCTTTATCACAAGCTGAACAAAAGACAAAAGAAAGAAGAATGGGAAGCATTCAGGGCCGCAGACAAGGATAAGAGGTGGAAGAGGAGGATGAGGAAGGATGAGGAGGAGGGGGGTTGGGTCTCCAAATGAGATAAAAAAGAGAAGGAGAGCGAGAGAGAGAGCGAGAGAGAGAGAGACAGAGAAAGAAAGTGCACAGAATCCAAAGGCTATCAAACGATAATGGAAGATTACACTAATTATAACATCCGAACTCTGATTTCCCTCTCGGCTGCTCTTGCAAGGACGGAGGAAATCTTTGATGACCTGATGCATTCTGAGCGGTCAAGTCAGTGGACCAGGAAAGGGCAAAGTCTTGGTCGATGCGCCACTGTTATATTTATTTATTTATTTATCGACTTGTTGATTTATTTATTTATGGGTCTGGACGTTGGTGATGCAGGAGGCCTCTGAAACGAAGCATGTGCACTCTCCGCAGTCACTCAGCTGAGAGGAAGAGCATTGGACCAGCGCTTCTGACTATATCTTGCCGGATGGATGGACAACTCATGGTTAGGGCCACCGGCATTACAATGCTGAGACTGCGACACTTTGGAAACAAACAAACAAATGAATTCAGACAAACAAACACACCATCATGCAAGCAGAATGTGACATCCTATAGTATCCATGCATTAGAAAACAATGCAAGATGGCATAGATTATGTACTGTAGATCTCAAATAACATTACAATTCCATTGCATCAGAACTCTCAGAACAAGAACGTCAAGTCGTGCAAAAAAACGGAGGATCCTCTGCATGCTTGTGCGCCTTGCCTCTCTTCGCCATGAACGGTCCGTGTTCCGATGGCTGTGTTCACATTTCGGCCTTAATGTCTTCGGCGCTGGCATACTTTGTGCTCAAGAGGACAATGATGACAACAGAGATGGACAAGACAGGGCAGCACTGTCCGCAGAGGCCACTAAGCACAAGGCTGAGGCCGCGGTCAAAGATAACTACGCGCTCGCAGGCGAGGGTCGGCATGTCCGCACTTGCGAATGGCTTCGGGGCTTTGTTAATGCCAAATGGCACTCGGGTTTAAAAAAAAAAAAAAAAATCATACATACAATCTATCCTGCTCACTGACGTCACATTCATTCAAGTATGTGGATGCATGCAATCCACATGAGTCCTTTAGTTAACGAAGAATGGTCTTATTTTTTCCCCAATCCCATCCCTGACATCAAAAGGCTCTCTGCCTTGGTCTCTGCCAGTCTTTAAGGTTCCATTCTTCCACAACCAGATGGCACAAAGACCAGGAAGCGTTCATCACCCCTCCCTTATCCTGATTCTTTATCAGGACAGGAGCATTAAGCACAGATAAATGCTATGAGCACAACAACTTCAAAAGAACTAAAATAACGCTTTGCCTTGATCGCTAAGGCAAGGCCACCAACCCCCAGCCAAGGAAAGCACCGAAAGGAGGAGGAGGTATAATGAGACAATGTTAATTCACCAGATGACAAATCCTAGCATGTCAACATGCTCCAAACAGACTCCACTACACAAACACAGCATGCCAAGAAGTCTCCTGTACCAGGGACAAGGCAGTACGTGCCTAATATCCCCCCTCCCTCACACCACTGCTGACAGACAGCTCATATCAGCGGGGCCCTGAGTTCCAACAGCTGCTAGCTTGGTGAGAAACACAATGACAAAAGTGCATTAGGAATGGACAGTCCATTTGAGTGGTTTAGAGCGCAGATAAGGTCAAACAAGAAAAAAGAAACGCTGACATGGATCTCTCTAGCTGAAGTCAAAGCTGAATGGTTGGCTCTGAGAAGAACTACAGTAAGTAGGACACTGTGGCACTGCAGATAGTATCACTAGCCCAAAGGATGCTCTTGTTCCCACCGTTTAGGCTGTGGGGTTACACAGAAATAGAAGCACACTACTGTAGCTCGGTGTGTACAAGTGCTGTCGCTCGCTGATGCTAAAACAAGTCAAACTAACCACTTGAAATCACTAGTTCTAAAGTCATGAAATAAGCACATCTTTTTTTAAAAGCTTTTTAACGTTTTTTTTTTAAAGTTCAGCCAAATGTCATAAGACTATTAGAGAGAACTATTAAAAAGAATTCCAGGAGAGCATCTGCTTGCCATTTACAAGAGCACATTAAAACAATACACACACACACACACACACACCCCAAATACACTTTTGCACAACTGTATCCTTGAGAGACACTAGCTAACCGAAAGACACAATACACAAACCGCATGCTGTCGACACTCTGGAATTTCAGACGTTGATGTCTTAACCTGACTCCGGAGGAAGGTACATGGGGGGGGGGGGGTTGAAACCCAAAGGAGGAACATGCCACAACAAAGCACGACGAAAAACAAACAGTACGTGTGTGTGTGTGTGTGTGTGTGTGTGTGTGCGTGTTAGTGCGCCATCGCGATTCCCACGAGACGGCACAGCCACAGGGTCACAGAGACAGGTGCAAGGCAGACTCCTATTCGGCACTCGGAAGATGACTAGATCAGTACGTTTCCTCGGCAAGGATGTCAGGTGCTGGGAAGCTGCCCGAGGAGAACTCCAGCTCTCGTGTCTAAACATGCCTCGGTGACATCAATACAGTCTTAGCAATAAAAGTGCATTTAATCATAAACTGTCTATGACTCATGATGCCCTTTTCAAAGCAGCAGGCAGAAGTCTCTGGAAAAGCACTGTGTTATCTGATTTATTTTTTTTACCTCATCATTTTTGTTTTGTGTGCGTGCACAGTCCCCGGAGGTACTTATCGATGCTACGGATGCTATTTACACGTCAATACGTTTTAGCTCCAACTCCTCTCTACCATCACACCAGCGTTAGATAACGACTCAAATTAGGGTCGTGTTTCAAAGTTCTGTTGAAGAGCAGACAAACCACTGGCACTTGGCCACTCTATATTCTTCTGCTGACACTTCAAGTCATAAATAACCTCTAACGTGACAGAAGCCGTCGCACGGCATTGCGTTCTGATGAAAGAAGGGTCCTGGAGATGAAACACTGGTGAGGGATGAAAGCGGCCCTTAATGCACATCTACACACACATGCTAAGGAGTTCAAACACAGTTTGCTGAGCTTCCATCATCATCGAATCCCTGGTTGCTCAATACGGTGTGGCTAGAATACACAAAGCACGGCACATTGAATAGATGATGCACTGTACTGTAGGTACATTACCGTACATGGATAACATGAGGTTTCTATCAAGTACTGTAGAGTGAAGTAACTTCCAATATATCTTTCTTCAATTTTGTAAAGCGAATGTGTGTGTGTGTGTGTTTCTGTGAATGTGAGTGTGTGTGTGCATGGGGTGTGCTGTGTGTACACTTTCTCTGTCCTGCTGATATGAAACCCTTCCCTCCAAACGCTGTTGCTGCTTCCAAAGGCGAAGGATGGAGAGATAAACTCAGTGAAAGACTAATCTTGAATCATCCCAGCACTATCATCAGTTCTAATTATGTCACCATGTGCTGACTGATAAAATGACATAATGACTGAGGAACTGACAACACCCTAGTCCACTCCCTTTCCCCCTTAAACTCCCCTACAGCTGCTCTCCCCTTGCTTACACTGGACCAGCACACACACACACACACACACGCACACGCACACGCACACACACACACACACACACACACACGCGCACACACACACACGCACACGCACACACACACAGACTCAGCTCAATGGGAAAGACAGCAACTACATCCTCTCCGTCCAGACTGGACCCCCCTCCCCCCAATATACACACAATCACGCCCCCACCCCATCCCCCAGCTCCCATATTTCATTTGCAGACTCTTGGCTGCCGTCAGACTGCTGAAAAATGTTAATGCTTAGTGTAGCTTCAAACTGAAAATCTGAGAATGATTTCCCACTTGATTTTAATGATTGATCGCTTTATTGATTAGCTCTTGCAAAGTTCTCAAATGTTTGTCTTGTAATGTTTTAATTTTGTGTGGTAATTCCAAGTGAGCACAAACAAATCTCATAATATAAAAGGTTAATTGTTATAAAAATTCGTTGCTATCTAATTTCCCTGTTTTCCCTCCTTTGTTCATTTTCGGGGGATGAGGCAAGAAAAAAAGAACCTGATTGTAAAAACACACTGAATTCCAACTGAAACAAAGCTAACTAACTTCAGGAGAGTATCAAGCACTTTAGCCAAAGTTCACAGGAGCGAGATGCATAATTGAGCGTTCTTGGACTTCCAACAGGCTCACCGAACTGTTGCAACACCTACAAAAACAGGCTGGGCTGATTTGTCTGGATCATTAAGTTTTGGTACCATTTGACTGGAGAGTAGCGCAGCACTGTACAGCCCGTGAGATACCTGCCAGCCAGAGAGCACAGCTCCAGATGTTCATCTGTTTTTCATGTGGAAGGCTGCAGCTGCAGCACACGCTTCTCCCAAATATGTGACCTTGTTCTGTAGAGGGGAAAAGTGGCCTTCTGAATGTAAATAACATCCTGTATCTCACATACACACATTCAACTTCACTCACATGGGCATACTCTTAAACTTCCACTAATGACAGCGTAAATGGATGGCCCATCCACAGATCACACACACACTCGCGTGCACACGCACACACACACACACACACACACACACATTTGCACACACTAACAGGCAACGACGCGGGCCAGCGAGTGTTCCCATTCAAAAACACACGTGTTATTATTTGAGAAAGTGCTGTGGAGGCCTTTGTCTTGAGCGTGACCCTTGTTGTCTTTGGCAGGGGGAATCTAACACCCCGGCAAGAGTGGAGGAGGAGGCACAGGAAGAGAGGAAGAGAGGGAGAGAGAGAGAGAAAGAGAGAAAGAGAGCTCCTCCACTTGGGCCAGCGAGTGTGTATGTGTACGAGCGTTCCAGCTCACAGGAGGGGTGGGGGCCAAAAACGAAACGGCTGACCGACAGAGAGACCCCGAAAAAAGCACTTAATGAGTCCAATATGAGGGAGAGGTCGCCGACTATAACACTCTAGAAAAAAAAAAAAAAAAAATACAAAGAGCAAAATAAATAAATAAATAAAAAAATACAGGAGAAAAAAAAAAGAACGTTCT
>JASCQY010000078.1:10587420-10607356 GCA_030264315.1 Sardinella tawilis | reverse complement strand
TCTCTCTGTCTCTCTCTCTCTCTCTCTCTCTCTCTCTCTCTCTCTCTCTCTCTCTCTCTCTCTCTCTCTCTCTATCTAGATACACCACATACTGTAGCACACAAATATGTGAAATACTGTTGATCTATTACTGGTAGTATTTCTCTCTCCAGTCCGCTCATCTGTCTGTTAGGGAATGGAGATGTAAAGGTGGCTATGCCAAAAAAAGACACTCTTGTCTTGAGTTTGAGGGGGTGTAAAGGCATTCCTTGCAACCCTTTTGCTGGCGTGAGGTGGTATGCTGAGCTCTACTGTTTTTTTTTTTTTTTTTTTCCCTTCTCCTGGCAAGTCCTGGCCGGGGGTGTTGAAATATTCACTTAGCACTGATCCATTTTTGGCATGCCTCATGACTGCTTGGCCAAGCGTTTTTAAATTGTGAAATGATTTTTAGAGAATTATTATTTTTTTTTATTCCCTCGGACAGCCGTTTGTGCAGCAAAAGAGGCTCCTCAGAAGTTGGACAGACTGATCGTTACATTCAGAGCCAATCTAGATGATTAGATGTCACATTGAGTATTATTGAATGTGGATCATTACATTTCTACTTATTACCAGTCAAAAATGTTTTCGGATATCTTCAGTTAAACCGTGTTTCCTCTCTCAGACTGTAAATCTGTGGCTCGCACATACAGGTCACAGATTTGTGGAGTAATAATCCATTCATCATTTCTGAAAATCCTTTAATCCCCCCCATCCCCCGACAACATCACAGACCTCAACTCTCCAACAGATTAACGTGAAATGAGCGAGAATAGAAGGTGACTGTGTGTCTGTAAAGAATAGATTTCAAGAATAGATTATGTCTTAAAGAGTCTCCTTTTCGGTCTTAAGATTCTTATAGTTGACCTACAAAAACAAATAGGCGCATTGTTGTTGGTGTAGAGAATCCCTTCTTCTGTTTTGTAATGAAGTGAACCTGTTGACTGCTGGTAGCGAGTGACCACAGCTGTCCCAAGTGCATGTCTCCTGTCACACATGCTTATGATGGCTGCAGATGCACTTAAGTCTTGGCATTTTCCCCAGACTTGTCTGTCTAACTAACCATTATCTGGGCTTCTTTGGTCATGGCCGCCTCTACAGTACGTTCTCATGCACGGCAAGCTTTTATTGCTTCGCCGTGTTCCGCCTGAGAGCCTAAAGTCTGTTGTTCTGGAACATCTGACAAGTTCCAGAACAGGGAGGGAAGAGACAAACAAACAACCAAACCAGCTCAAAAACCGGAGAGGCAGATTCCACAGTGTTTTCCCAGGCTCCAGCTCCTGCCAGGCCCCGAGTCTCACCTGACTGTAAGACTACCCAAATACCTGCCAGGCAGATGGGCTCATCTTGCCACGAAGCCACTTGACAGCTTCTGTTTGACATTTCACCGCCCTGGGGAAGCGGGCCAGCTCTTAAAACAACGCTGGCGGGGACTGGTGCATTTAATAGGGCTTTTATGAGCATTCGGAGATTAGATTGCAGTGTCATGCCTTGGCAACTCGCTTACTCACCAGAAGCTGTTTCCACATTAAGATGATTTGGTGGTCCTTTCTTTTCTTTTATTTCTTTTTTTTTCTTTTGTGAAATCTGCAGAGTAACGAAAGGCTGTTCTGTTGAGATGTTGCGGGGCTTTATGTAGGTAATGTGTTCATTGGTTTAATGGTTTGTTGAAAAAATTAAGGTGAAATGAGATTAAGTGGTGCCGTACCGCCTGTAATCCAGATTTATTTTTACAGACTAGATTTAGTTTGACCTTTTTTGGGGACACGGTGTAAAGAATACATTTATTTTAGCACAACAAAACAAATACTCCACATTAATGTGGCCGTTTGTGTGTGTGTGTGTGTATGTGTGTGTGTGTGTTATTCCTCCTCAGCTGGTCCACATATTAAACCAACACGGAAGCCTTGAAGGCTACTCGGGCTTGTGTATAACTGCCTTCAAACCCACTCAGTCGGAACTCAGTCCATTGATTCACTTAATCCATACACACGTGGCTGCATAAATTCATGTACGTGTGACTGACAGTTGGCCGTCTCATCAAAAGACCATTTGCATATATCGGAGCTACCTGATAACTCGGCAGGGCATCTGTTATGTCAAAGGAGAAGAACGGCGAATTTCTAATCACATTTGTCTAGTAATTTGACTCCATATCACAGCCTGCTTCCCATTACTATGAAAGGATACAGGCAAAGGTCTTAACACACACATGCTAATGTGGATTCCCCCGACTCGAGCTGCATGAAAAACGGCATGTCCCTGGAGACGAGAGATGAAATGTTGTCAGCCATCCGTCAAACAGACGTTGAGGCAGGATGGTGGAAACAAAAAAGATGGAGGAACAGAAGTCCGTGTGCTCTAATAAACGCTCCTTTGTCTCTCCCCTCTCCCAGGTACCTGTTTGCACTGCAGATAAAGCACGACCTGGCCTGTGGACGCCTGACCTGCAATGAGGCCAGCGCTGCTCTCCTGGTCTCCCATATTGTTCAATGTAAGATGTCAACCAGGCAGCTATTGCATTTAGATTATTTTCATTTATCACCACCACTGCAAGTTCAAAGATTTTTAATATAAAATGCATAGCTTGCTAGCAGTATTGTGGTTTTATAACAACTTTCACATATATGTAAGGATAGTTGACCTTCTTTAATGGGAAGGTGTTGCACAAACTGTGCGCTGTGTACTCTGTGTGCTGTGAACTTATCATAGCCATCCATTCTATTCTATCCATTAATTGCATGGGTCCCTTTTTTTGCAAGGAGTTCTATCAAATCCCACCCTGTACTGCTGACTTATTTATGGAATAGCAAACCAAGCAAATACGATAGAGGAGGCGGATTATCCCCACTGTCACCATCCATGCAGAACCATTTTCAAATCATGTTAAACAAACCAAAGAGCAAATTGCAAATCTCTGTTGCCACGGAGACAGAGCATCGGTTTCCTTTACCTTTCCGGAACGAGCGGGGCTGCTGTGGAATTGCTCTTGGGGAGAAGCGGCGGTGAGAATGCTGTCAGCGCGCGCAATGTTCAGCCATAATCAGCGCTAGACAACTCGCTGACAGCCTAGACTAGAGGCTGTCTTGCATTTGAGTCGCCCTTGGGCTACTAAGTTCACCTGTCACCCTAAGTTGTCACTTAACTGGGCTGATTCAGGGAAATGAGCATTTCAGCAGTGGTTTGGCTGCCGTTTTTGTAAGGCCACAGTGAAGGTAGTCATTCCTTAGAGTTTTATTTAGCATTAGTCAGACATTTCCACCTCTAATACGGATCATTTGCGAATGAGGTGTTGATAAATCATGACGCTAGGCAGATCCCAGCCCCCTCCCCCCTCCTCACGTCTGTGCCTCTGTCTCGTTTTTCTCAGCTGAGATCGGTGACTTTGACGATGTCCAGAGTCGACAGCACCTCCTGAACAACAAGTACATTCCTGAACAGGATACCCTGACGGACAAGATTATCGAATACCATCGCAAGCATGGGTGAGTGTGGCAGTCTCGCTCCTCATGGTTATGCGAGACCACGATGTCCCATGTGGCAGCCATTGGTGAAATGTCCTCCTGTGTTTTTCATGCAAGCTTCTCTCCTGGTTGTTTTTTTTGTTTTGCAAGGCCTGCAATGGAAAATGAACATTCACACCTACGCACACTGCACATGAACATTGTTATGGGCTACAACTCATGCGATAATAGTCAGGGTGTCAGCTGTGGGTGAGGGACAGTCAACGTGGAGTGTTTCGCTCCCACGGCCTCGGTTCAACCACAAACCATTCTCCACCCTCGTGTTGGCGTGAAAGCACTCATGTGATCGACAGTATGGCTGATTGAGGTGTCATTCATCACCACGAGTCACCATATTTCAGAGGTGACTGCTTCTTGGCCATGAATGCTGAGTGTATTGAATTGCATAGTGCGTGAACAGGAAATGCAAGATCCGCATGTGATGGACATTTGTGCTCCTTTCTGTTCAGAAGCCATGTCTTTGAACCATGCCACCGTGTCACTTAAGGTTGGAGAGGGAAGGGACTGCTAATAATGTATTGTGTGCAGGAAACGGGAGGCTGTTTTGGAAGTCAGATCTGTTTGAAGTCTTTTCAGGCTTTTTTTTTTTTTTTCTTCCCTCAGTGCTTTCATGCTGCTGATTAATTTGGCCCTGCCCGAAAGCAACTTCAGCTGTTTAGTAAATCATTAAAAAATCAAAAAGAAATTCCCCAAATAAAACATCAGAAAGGATGCACTTCAAAAGCATGTGCTCCTCAGTAAGCTGCAACACTGATGAGAGTGCGAGACTCCCATCCCTAATGTCTGCCAGATAGTTATTCAGCAGAAAAATAGCACTCTCGGTCGGGAGGCAGAATCAAGACACCCAGTTGTTGCACAGACAGGAGGCGGCCAAAGAATTCCCAAAAATAACACGTCTCCTGATGTTTTCTTTCTCCCTCCTTTAGTGGTCACACCCCAGCCGAGTCAGACTTCCAGCTGCTGGAGATCGCTCGTCGGCTGGAAATGTACGGAGTGCGGCTCCATCCGGCCAAGGATCGCGAGGGAACCAAGCTCAGTCTCGCCGTGGCCCACACGGGGATCCTGGTCTTCCAGGTACCCGATGTTTGTGTAAAGATCAATGCTATATAATGACCCTAAAGAAGACTAATCCCTCTAGGTTGAGAAAAAGCCCCAATGGAGGCCTAGAGCAGATAGACACAGTAATGTGCTTTAAATAAGATTTTACAACTATGACCCAACAGTGGTTATATATCCTTTGCTAAATTTTTCCAAGTGCCTTGGACTTTTTTTTTTTCCCTTCTTCTTCATCTTCTTTCCCTGTTCAGAACTGCTTTGGCACTTCCAGGTTTAGCATGGTTTCATTTCTGGGAATAGTGAGAGGCTATTCTAATTTTGGAGCTGGAGACACGGATGATTTATCTGCCTGTGTTGAATTTGGAGTACTGGAGTGGGCCACAAACCGGCTCACCTGTTTGAGATTATGAGAGCGGCAGAGCCGGACGAAACCAGATGGGGATTGAGGCATTTCGGAGTGAATGTAGACGTATGATAACAAATGGTCCATCTCCGAGCCTTTCATGATGCTAATCACTTTAACCGCCTCTGCATTTTCTTTTTTTTTCTTTTTTTTTTTTTTGTATTTTATTTTGCTTCATTTGTTTTTAAAGGCACACACAAGAATCAATGCGTTTAACTGGTCCAAAGTGAGAAAGCTGAGCTTCAAGAGAAAGAGGTTTCTCATCAAACTGCGGCCAGATTTAAATGTAAGTCTGTCAACAAGAGCTCCAGCCGCCACACAGAAACTACTTTTAAAAGGATTATGTTGCGAAGCATAACAAACACACACACACAAAACAAACCATGTAGAGTCCATGCTGGTGTGATACATGCTGGAAAATATTGCTGTTATTTTGAGGAAATGCCTCATTTGTTTGTTTATCTCTGTAGCAGAGCAACTGCCAGGACACGCTGGAGTTCATGATGGCCAGTCGAGACTGCTGCAAGATCTTCTGGAAGATCTGCGTGGAGTACCACGCGTTCTTCCGGCTCTTCGAGGAGCCCAAGCCCAAGCCGAAACCCGTGCTGTTCACCAGAGGCTCCTCCTTCAGGTTCAGGTAATCAGTGCCAGGCCTTGGCCAAGACTGGCACACTGGCCGAACAACCAGCCAAGAGACTTACAACTCTCCGGTAGAACAAGCCAACTATTCGGTCATGCCAAGCTCAGTAATGCACCCAACAGGCTTTGGCTAGTGATGCCAAAGAACAAAAAAAAAAGTTGCTAGCATAATGATTTTCAAGTAGACCACACAATGTATGCAGATTGGAAATGGATTGATGGTTGTGACATTAATTGAATGATCACACAGCAAATAAACTGTCTAGACTGAAGCTGGAGAAGCTTGGGAAAGGATGTGCAGTTCAGCCCTGCGGCTCCTGAACCTGTTTGCTCTTGCCTCCTCTCTTCAGCGGGCGCACGCAGAAGCAGGTGATTGATTACGTGAAAGACTCCGAATTCAAAAAGGTCTCCTTTGAAAGGTGAGTTTCTCAGTGGCACAAGAAAAGTGTTTGCAACGCATCTCTGCTCGAGTGGAAGCGTTATACACTGTCGAAAGGGATCATACAAGTCAATCCTTTTGTAGCCATTCTAAAATCCCTCTGATTCTTGTCATGGTTTCTTGGAGCCAAATTGCACCGCACAGCTGTGCTTCCCTCTGTCTCCATGAATAGAACATGCACGAATGCAAGCTGTGACAAATCATGTTGTTCAGGCAATTAGCAAGAGCATCAAAGTGAAACACTGTAATTGAATTGCGACCGCATCACAGGGAAACATCAACATGGAGCAATTGAATAACTGCATGGGCGTATGCCTTTAGCCGTTAGATTTCCTGTGACATGATGTCATTTCCTCTTTGCCCTTATCTCCAAGGAAACATAGCCGGATCCAGTCCAACAGCAGCCTATCTCCATTGACATCCCATCTCAGCTCAGAAGTGCCAAAAGAAGTCAGTGTTCATCTGCTTCTCTGTAAATCTCAGTCAATAACCAGAGCTGTAGTGTTTACATGAAATTATATATCTGTCATAGCTTTCTGAGGCATATATTTGGTAAAGTTACTTTATATTTATTTTGTCCAATTTTCTCAGAGACTATTTTTGTAGCTGTAGAAAAACATAAATGTATTACTATGATGATGATATAATCAAATGAACTTCCTGAAGTCCTGAGAACTAAATAAAACTATATTACCTCATGGAACTAGAGATAACAAACGCTTGTTTTCTTTTCCTGCCACCACTCTTCCCTCTGGCTGTCTGTCGTGTCTTTAACGCAGAGGCCAAGAGCGAGCAGCCTTAACACGGACCGGACAGACTCCCCCCTCAGGCACGGCCGGGTCGTGGAGTCCGCACAAGTAACGGTGGAGAGCGTCCAGCATCGCCAACTCGGCCCCGTCTCCCAGCCCAACGGACACCACGAGGGGCCGCAGGAGGACGGCGAAAGCAGGAGCCCCCCCGCATCTCTCCCCTCAAGGCAGCCCCTGCAACAGCAGCAGCAGCAATCGCAGCAGAAGCCGTCATCCGATTACGTCAACACAGGTCAAACCCCACGTTCAGCCCAGGGCAGCAGCTCTTCCATCCCTTACATAGACAGCAGCGACGTAGATAGCGAGTATGACGTGGTCAAGGGTCTCGTCACCAGGTGCCGCTCGCGCACCTACGGCAATGACGAGGACCACGTGGCAGGCCGGAAGGGCAGGGAGGGCTTGACCAATGGGGTGCACCGCGAGCTGGGCAAAAACAAGCTGGCGGATTTGTCCCCGGTCAATAATAACATCTTCGCTCCCAGCCGTGACCGGCAGGGCAGCGACGAGCTGTCCAACGGGTCGTTTTACGGCAACGGCTCCACCCGGGCCGCTCTCCACAGTACCCTGGTGGATGAGATGTTCTATAGCGGGGACAGGCGCGGGCTTATGACGGGGTCGTGCAAGACGAGGAGCGCAGCCTCCAGCCCCGTGGTGACCAGCTTCCACCGCACGGGCTCCCTCGGCCACGCCAAGCAGAATGGCCACAATGGCCGCACCCACCTTTGGGATGACAGCCACTACCTGACCAATGGGAAACTAGGCCCGGACGGCCTGCATTACGGCAGCTATTCGCCCGTCGGCAACCGTTCTCCTCACCTGCAGAAGCTGCAGAACGGCATGAGGAACCGTTCCGACACAGACCCGATGATCCTTAGTCAGATCAGCTCCACTCCCTCCCACGAGCCGCAGCCGAACTTGTCCCGGGCCGAGCGCATAGCCGCCATTGAGCGCCGCATGGCCACCAACGGGCTCGCCGTGCCCGGCCAGGCCCGAGCCAACACTGGCCAGAGGCTGTACGGGAACCGGCTGGGTGCTAACGACCACCTGAGCCCCGTCCAGATGATGGATGGCTCCACCAGCAGCGGCACGGAGTCTAGCGACACCGAGTCGGATGCTGGCAGCGGGTCCTTTGGCCACCCACTGGTCTATGGAAACCCAGCGGCGGTCAACACCTCCCCAATGCCCAGGAGCAAGTTCTCCTTCGGGAGCCTGCAGCTCGATGAAGAAGTGCCCGTCATGGAGGAGGATGGTTACGGTTGTCACTTTAACGTGGAGGAGGGCACTAGGGTCTTTAGCTGTTAATAGTAAGGCCATTCGACTTAGGAAACACTCCTGCTCTATTTTAGCCAGGTTACTCACTCACTTAATCACTCACTCACACTCTGTTTCTCTCAGCTTAGCACATGCCAATTTATTTTTGTGAGATAGCACAGATTATTATCATAAGATTATTGTTGGGCTTGAGTTTCACAAATGAATACATTGTTTCCATTCGCTGTGGAGACGGTGTGAGCAAAGTACTAGCTCACAAAGTTAGTTTAACAGACATTCTGCTGAAACGGTTTCATAACTCTTCCATTTCATTTCAGACATACTTTTACATAATGTGAATGCTTACCAGTTACCATGCTAATCAGTTCAGAGTTCAAATATCAAATGTTTCATGTCTCAAGATTCCTCGTATTAGAGACACTTAAAAAGATGGATTTATTGTGCCTAGTGCCAAATGTCTTTTAAATACACCAATGGCATACCAATCTAGTCATCGACAAAGATTTATCAGCTATACAGACGGAAATCTGTTTTTATTCACATCTTAACTTTATATGACACAAGGGGCTGGACTGTATGTAATGCTGCATAATGATGCAGAGAAATGCAGCTCACTCCAGCAAGCACATGCCTTTCTTAATGACTAAAACAGCTAATAGTTCTCTCTTTTGAAGATAATCCAATATGCAATCATTCTTCTCAAGTATGCATAGCACATTTGTGACTGCATATCACTAGGTTTTGCGGTATAGACAAAGATTTAATCTCTGTAAAATGTGTGAATTGTGGAGGGCCTTGGGGTGAAAAAAAGATATAAACTATATATGCATGACTATACTGTATATCCACTCTAATTTATAGTCCCTTAGTGTAGCTCTGGATGTGTGCCATAGCGCACACACGCCATGACATGTCCCCACATAAATAGAAACCTTTATTGATTGAGGATGGTAATTAGCAGTGATCAATGTTGACATAGTTCTATATTGGATACAGAACTTCACTTGTGTACAGTAAGCCAGGGGAGTTGGTTTTCATTGTTGGCATTCCTTTGTAAGTATTTGTCGAGCGAGATCGGCTAGAAGTCTAAGTGTTTGGGCATTTCTCCAGTTTATTTTCTACATAGCCATTTTAGTATGGGGAGCTCTAAATCCCACAATAGGCTATATATTTTAGAAAATGATCATTTGAAAAAGCCTATTGGCTGTTAGATCTGTGGTACTTGCTCTGTTTTGACGTCAGTCTCTATCTCAATCACTAACATCTAAGGATGCAGATCCAGGCAAAGTTGCCCATAACTACTGATGCAAGATCTGTTTTGTTATTTGAAATCCTGACTTTGAACAACATTAGGTTCAACCTTAACACTCTCACCAAACACGAGTAGTGTAGGGCAACCTCTTGCAACACCACTGGTGCCTGGCATGGCTTGAGAGAACTTATTGCTAGCTATCTTGCATGTGTAGCTTGCAAATACTTTGCATGAATTCCATTCAATTTTCAATTTGTTGATTTTGTTCTATCTGTATTATTGTATGTCCATTTCTTTTTCTTTTTTTTTTTTTTTTTTTGCAATAATGCTTGATTGACGTCATTTGTTTGGCGGTCTTTCACAATGATCCATGTGTTTTGTTTGTTTCTGTCTTTCATTTCCAAACTGAAACCAGAGCAACCAGTGCAATGTTTCTCCCTCAGCATGTTTTCTTCACTTTCTTACTGGAACTATTTTTGTTTGTTTCTTAGCTTCCTAACTGTATTCTTCTGCTGAAAGCATGTCAACCTTTTTACTTTTCTGTCTGTTCCACTGTTACTCTTCCCTGTTTCCTACGGTGTGCAAAGCTTGGTTTCCCTTGATTAGTAGTGGTGTCATGAACTGAAGACAAATGGTACAGACGCACAGTGCTTAAGAAAGCTCTACGATCGCCATTGTCGTAGACCAGCGGAGCAGAACTATGGGACTCAATTGAAAGAGATTAATAATGATTCTGCATGTGAGTATGTGTGAGGCTACTTGTCCCTTTATGGAATATCGAATAATTTTCAAAAATTTCCGGATTAGTGGAAATATGCTGAAGGAAAGGGTTTATTTTCCCTGATCCGCCTCAAGTGAGTTTAGTGGCACAAATGTCTTGTGTGCCACAGAAAACGTTTCTGAAGGTTTGAATTGAATCTGTTTATGAACCACTGCTTTTCTGAAGGGAATCCAAATTGTGGCTTGAAAAGCTTTTTTTTTGTTTTGTTTTGTTTTCTTGAGAGGTCCTTGCGCAAGCTTGTCAAACTGTCTATATTTTGTGAATACAGATTTGGTGGAACCAGACAACTCATGTCTGCTAAAAAAAAAAAAAAAAAACATTGTTTAAGTAGTGCAGTTGTTTCCTGCATGTTTGACAAATTGTGTTTTAACCATAATTGATGGTTCCAAGGTGGGTGGTAGGAAACTGTATGACCTAAATGTACCTTCACCTGGCATGGCCCTTTAAACCGTCCAGTTCATTTGCACCATGTCTTTCACCATTTCTTTCTGTACCCTTACCAACACTTTTCAGTATAATGGGCTCTCAGCTCATGTAATATCATGTCTTTGTAAGTTTAACCCGATTGTACATGAAACACTTAAAACAAATGGAAATCAAACTTCTGAAGCCCTTAAAGTAGATGTATGATGTGTATCTAATCCAAAATGCTGACAGACACTGCTGAAAGCCTATCAATACTAATTTGTACAGTTGAATTGTGGACTTGTCTAATTATGTCTTAAAAACTGCAATATTTTCAGCAACCAGCTGTCTTTTCACTGAATGACTTAACAAAAATACATGGTTAGCATTTTTACAAGTAAACAGACTCCTCACTTCACAAAGTCTATAAGTAGGTAGAACATGAAACATGTCGAAGGACATATAGAAAAGGACTCTTGTAGATCAGGGAACTTTCAAAATACACTTTTCCTTCTTCCTCATTTGTGACATATGTACATTTTGTCTTGGGTTTTCTTGTGGTGTTAACGTCCATTAGACTCTTAACTGTCTCGCCCCTGCTCTTGTTCGTGTGAATTGTCTTGTATGGTACAAATCTTAACATGGTTTATAACTATGCACTATAGTGGCAATAAAAATCGAGTTTTGTGAAGCACGACTCCAAGCGTTTCTCAGGTCTGGCGAATGTTGTTTTGTGGTTTCCCTCGTAGTTGCTAGCACCCTTCCCTTGTCTTTGTGGTAGACTAGTGTAGCATTAGCCTATGTGGTGGTGTGCCATGTTCAGACAATCTCTGGCCCAAAGTCATTTGGTGCATTGTGTGGGGCCATTGAGTTGTGTTTGGTTTGTGTGGTTGTATTACCTTTGCTAACCTGCTAAGGTTTTATGCATGGGCTTGTGCAACTCCACTCCCGTCTCCATGCTGGTGGTCACCTTGTAGGAAGTGGCTTAGAAGTCCATCTCGACCTAGCAGTGAGTTCAAAGGACCAAAGAGTATTGGGCAAGTATTCTGCACATTCGGTATGTAGTGTACGTAGCGAATGATCTAGATGTAGTGACCCTTCTAGTTGACTTCTGCAGTAGACCCTCTGATTCATGATTTATGACAATCTGAACCTGGGGGTTCAGATAAAGGTCAGAAACAACCACACTCATCCAGATGTCGGATTCCTAGACGTCTAATGACTCACTTAGCCCAGTCGACTTGATGTCTGGAACGCTTGTGATTAGCAAAAGCAACATTAGCTCATCTTCAAGACACTCACTTCTCAAGAACTCCGTCCCTCTCTGTTGATTACTTCTCTGTTTTTACTTGAAATCCCAGCTCTGATTTCATGTCAGATTTGGCAGCAAATCTGATGCTTAATTCCACCCTGCCCCTTTTAACTCTACTTATCTTCGCTCGTCTGAAATGACTGTCTGCATGAACTTGTCAGATCGCTGTAGAGCAGTTGCCTTGCAACCACTCCATGCTGGACTATCATCATGTGTACTAAACTGTTTTGGTTCTGACAAGTGCCTTGTAAAATGTGCTAGTCGATCTGTTCAGCCGTCTGACTTCCCGTCATCTCCACCCCCCCCTTCTCCAGGCCCCCTGCCGAGCAGCCCGGGCCTGAGTGACTCCCCGGCCGTCTCCAGGGTGATGCTGGTGAACGGCCAGAAGCAGCAGACGCTGGGCTTGGGCCAGAGCCCCGACGGCCGGCAGCCCTCGCCTCTCACCAGCCCTCTCCTGACCGAGGCCGGATTCGTCCGCACGGACGACGAGGACGAGGTTCGGAGGAAGGTTTGTCTTTCATGGGGAGGGAAGTGAGGAGAAAAAAAAAGAGGGGTGGGTGGAGGCTGTGGAGGGAGGGATGGAGGGGTGAGATGGAGAGATGAGAAATGATGGCGAAATGACAAAAAGGAATGAAGGAAACTGGGGTCTGAGGTGAACTGATATAAGGGCAGCCAAAGACCTTTAGTTTGCACAGACATATTGTTATCAGTGTGAGATGGTGAGGATGTGCCAACACAATCACACTTCATTTTACTACTCACTCACTCACTACCTCATTCATTCATTCACTCACTCACTCACTACCTCATTCATTCATTCACTCACTCACACACTCATTCATTCACTCACTCACCCACTCACCCACTCACTCACTCACTCACTACCTCATTCATTCACTCACTCACACTCACTCACTCACTCATTCATTCGCTCACTCACACTCACTCACTCACTCACTCACTACCTCATTCATTCACTCACTCACTCACTCACACACTCACTCACACACTCACTCACACACTCACTCACTCACTCACTCATTCACTCACTCACTCACTCGGCTGTAGGGACATGAAAAGAGATGGAGGCGCAAGGCTAGAGGCAAGTGTAGAGGTGGGTGTGAATGACTGCCTGTGGAATGACAAAAAAGACGATGGTCCTGTACTCGTGTACCCATTTGTCGTAGGACACTCCTTGGGTTTTGATGTAGAGCCCCATCTACTTAAAATAGCACGAGACCCAGATAATCCAACCTAAATTCCCAACCTCTGTGTGGGACGGACCGACACCTCTGCCAGCCTTAAGTAGAGGTGAAGTGAATGAGGAAAGTAGATCTCCTCTCATTTGAAGTAAATTGAACGAATAAAAGTAGATCCATCTTCCCCCATCTGTTTACTGTTGTTTACTGTTTGGTGGAGTGTATTTTGCTTTGATGGCAAAATGGGAATTCTGTGGCTGAGATGAGGCAGAAGCAAAACAAAGTTGGTGGTAGGGTGTTGTCCCTGAACCGCAGCTCTGGAGAGGAAATCTCTTAATTGATGTGTCGCCTCTGCGTGTTAGTTGCTCAGCCTGTTAAATGACATGAGCCCAAAGTGGTTTAATGCTCCTTTATCCATTTATCCATCTCTGTCTGTCTGTCTGTCTCTCCCTCTCTCTATCTCTCTCTCTATCTCTGTTTCTGTCTGTCTCTCCCTCTCTCTTTCTGTCTATCTGTGTCTGTCTCTCTTTCCTGCTCTCTCTCTCTCCGTTTTCATCTCTTCCATCCCCTTACAGAGGTTCCCCACTGACAAAGCGTACTTCATTGCCAAAGAGCTGCTGACCACGGAGCGGACGTATCTGAAGGACCTGGAGGTCATCACCGTGGTAAGGCCTTTCTGCTGACGGATGAGTTGACTCCGAGCACTGCTGTTTACCCTTGCCCTCAGCGCCAGTGTTGACACAAAGCAAACTGCAGCCGCCTGTCGCCCTGCAAAAAGAGAGGGGGGTGGGAGGATGTGTGTGTGTGTGTGTGTGGGGGGGGGCTGGCAGTAAACAAACACACATCACTATGAGCAACACACATTTTGAGCTTCAGGCCACCCGTCATTCCAAACACTGACTCAGTGTGTTTGGGTCTGGGATCGCTATGTGTTTGGGCAGCGTTCTGTCCCCTAGGGGACCGTCCCAGCTGAACAGACGAGAGTCGTTTTGGGAGAGAGTTCCAGCTCAAGGTGTCTGGCGCGACTCCCGTGAGCTGAACATCCACGAGATGATTCCCCTCCAGGCTGTTTGAGAAAAGCAGTTGCCAGAAACATGGGCCTTTTTTTATTTGCTCTCAGCACAGCGCACAGAACAGAAGTGTTTTCTGTTTTGACTAACGGGGCAAATGTTATCGCTTGTGGAGAAGACCCTTGCACCGGGAGACGGGGAGGGCAGCTGATTTATATACGGGAACAAACAAACCACCCTGCCCCCCACCTTTGTAGTTTTCTCACTCTCCTTACATTATCTCTCTACATTATCTCTTTCTCTTTTACACACACACACACACACACACACTTTTGCTGGTATCTCCTGCTCCTGGTTGTGTGATTTTTCCACCTTCTTTGATGTCTGGGGGTGGCGGTGGGTACTGCAGGGTGTGTGTGTGTGTGTGTGTGTGTGTGTGTGTGTGTGTGTGTGTGTGTGCATACTCACATACACACACATGTGCTTGTGTGAGGGAGCGACGCTTTTACACTTCTCATAAATATTTTCCTTGGCTGCGGGATCTGAAAGCCACCGTCTGCAAACCCGTAGGGAGCCCCACCCTCCCGGGCCCCTTTTCCTCCACAGCTAACAGCTGGGCAGCACCTTCTGCCTTCAAAGCACCCTCAACCACACCTCTCCCCACCTCTCTCTCTCTCTCTCTCTCTCTCTCTCTCTTTCTCTCTTTCTTCTCCACCCACCCACTGCCACACACACACACACACACACACACACACACACACAGCCCAAACCCTCTGAGAGTTGTTTCTGTTCTCGTTGTCATGATTGTTTACATTTTGTTGTGCTACACCCACGTGGGTGAGGAAGCTGGGTCATCTTGTTAGTTGGAAGTTCCTGTTTGAAGCTCTGGGATGATTTAAACAAAACAACAGCAATGGCAGCAATTAGAAACTGCTTTGATTTCATGCAGAAATGTATCCCGAGTGTGGAAAATGCTTGCATGGCATTATTGTTTTCATTTGGAAATAATTCCAGAAGGTGCTGTACCAAAACATGCCTCTGTGTGCGTCTACATTGCAGGCATTCCATAAATACATGTCGAAAGAAGAGGCCTTGCCGGACTCGCTGAAGAATGTAATATTTGCCAACTTTGAGCCCGTCTATAAGTTCCATGATGCCTTCCTGAAAGAGGTGGAGCAGCGACTGGCACAGTGGTAGGTAGTGTGTGTGTGTGTGTGTGTGTGTGTGTGGAGTGAATGGCGGTCTGCTACCGCACATATGTAAACGTGGTCATTATTCCCCAAGTAGGCTGTTGATGGATCCCTTTCATGTGAGAGTCCAAACAGTCATTAGAGCGCATCAGATTGCTTCGGCCTAAAGGCACTGTGCTCCTCACATGGGCACATGAAGTGGGTTTTAGTGTCCTCAGTCCCTGAGCCCAAATAATGAGGCTGAGAAAGGCTACCATAGGCTTACCTAAGACACAAATAGCCCTCTTGAGATAGTGACCACGGCCAGGCCCCCCCCCCCATTCACCTGCATCACAAGTGAGTCATTGAAAGAAATAGAAGTACTGTCAGGTTCAGCCTTTCCATTAAAAAAAAACAAAACAAAACAAAACATGAAAAGGGTTCCTGCCAGTGATTGCAGTGCACACTGAAAAAAAAAAAAAAAAAACGGTCAGGGGCTCCGTCAGGTAAGACTTTGAAGTGTAGGGAATGAATGGAGAGATGAGGCGGCCATAGGGAACCCCAGCAGCGAGCGCTCTCCGCTGACAACAAGTAAAGGGGGCCCCTAATGAAACAGTGTCTGAAGTGAACTGTACGGTTCACATGGTTAATTACAGCATCGGAGTCAGTGAGTCCCAGCACCACCACCACTAGCAGCAGCAGCACCACCTCACCCTGCGGCTCCCGCTGATCTCATTTTCAGTCATCCGTGGTGGCTACGTCTAATCTGCCCCTTAGTGACCCCAGGGGCCGACCGCTCTCTCTGCTAATCTCCCCGCAGTCGGGGGTGTGTTTGTGCGTGTGTGTGTGTGTGTGTGTGTGAGAGAGAGAGAGAGAGAATTGGATTGGGGTTGGGGGAGAGGGAGAGCGGGGCCTGTGCCGTCACATCCCACTTGAAAGGATCTCAGGTTCTCGGGTCGTCACGGCAACTTGAGGTCGAGGGCGTAGTGTGGCAAGACCCCTCGTTTGGTCTCCTCTGGAGGGGGTCTCGGTTGTGTGGGAGTGTGTGGAATCACCCCATTAGTGGCCAACAGAAGGTTTCATGCTAAATCTGCCATATCTGCGCGCACTGAGACTAGTGGACTGAAATGGTCCCAAAGACATGGGGGATGGGGGGGGGTGTCTAGTTTATTTCTAATCAATGTACCGCTGTTGTCTGAGACCAGAAAGCGCTCCAGTCTCACAGCAATTCAATTTCCCTGCTACTCTCTCTCAGCAGGCCCAGCAAGTACAGTACAGTTACTGTAGGCCCCTGACTGGAGCCATACTGTAGGCGTATTATGGACAGGACAATAGTACCTGGAATTGGAAGGTTATTGAACCTTTGAGAGAGAAAAAAAATGGCGCCACTCAGTAGTAGGTTTGGTAGATTTGCCACGATGAAGAGGTTCTTCCCGAGCGGTTTGGGCAAAAAAACAAAAGGAGCCACGGTTATGTGAATCGACCCGACGGAGCCATGATTTCTCGCCGGGGCTCTTTCCCTCCAACGGCAGAATGAGATCTGACAATAACAAATGGAAGCAAGCGAGGGGGGAAATTCCTGCAGGCCTCCCACTTTTCTGTGCGTCTTTCTGCCTGGCCTGTCCTGGATGATCCGTAATGTAATTTATACCCACGCTGCCTGAGCCCAATCTGCTGAGAAAGGGAGAGGGAGAGAGAGAGTCTGTTCCACTTGCAGGACATGAAGATAAATCATGCCCATTTTTTTTCTCTTTCTCTCTCTCTCTCTCACTTTACTCCGTTGGATTTTCGCGACGTCTCCTCCGTGGCTTGACGTTTGCTGCTAGTTGACGGGCCAGAGTTGTGAGTTATACTGTGCGTGTGTGTGTGAGAAAGAGAGAGAGAGAGAGAGAAGATAAAAGGTCATAAAAGGGTTAATACCCGTGCTTCCCTCCAAAAGCACATGGCCAGTCGAACGTTGCGCTGTAGAGGCATCTAGTGGTCTAAACTGAGCATTACAATAAAGCCACTCCACCGCCACTCGCTGTGCAGTTCCCACTATCCTCTTGGTACGAAAATATATTGTTCGTGTTGGGAGGAGTGAAAGAGTTTTCGTATTTTCCAACACATGGCAGTTCCATGATAGACATTTTTGTTTTGCAAACAAGGTTTAGGTTTGTTTTATGCCAGCTTACAGTCTTTATTAAATGACTTAACAGAACAAATTAAAGTTCATGAAATCAACAGACACAAACATTCATTACGTGCAGGGTTAATTATCTTTTGAGCGCCATTTGGCATGCAAAGTGACACGGAACTCAAGGGTTTGTTTGTCGCAGTTGCTTCCTTATTGCAACGCGGCCTGACGGGACACGCTGAACCACAACAAACACTGACGGATGTCCCATCTCTTTGCTCGTCCCACCAGGGAAGGCCGCTCCAACGCCCACATCAAAGGGGACTACCAGCGTGTGGGAGACATCATGCTGAGGAACATCCAGGGCCTGAAGGTGGGGAAGGGCTCTCTTGTTTCTGCCTTCAGACTGGCCCAGACACTAATTGCCGGCTGTGGCTGGCAGCATGGGGTGTAGGGTTATGGGCGGAAAGGCATTAGTAATGTCTAGTCAGCTGTAGACACACACTCTCTCTCTCACACACACACACACACAAACACCATCAACATCCATCAATGCAGTCAGTGTTGAGGTTCTGATAAACACATTGATGTTTGTGTCATTCACTCTTTGAGTTTAGGTGTAGACACACACACAAACACCTTCATCCACGTAATCAGTTTAATTTTGAGGTTTTGATAAACCCATCAGTGTGTGTGTGTGTGTGTGTGCTGAGTTTAGCTGTTAGCGCCAGTGTCAGTCGATATTTTAGGTCGTTGAAAAATGATTTATGGCTTGAATGACTTAAATGCACCCCTCTCTCTCTCTCTCTCTCTCTCTCTCTCTCTCTCTCGCTCTCTCTCTCTCTTTCTTTCTTTCTTTCTTTCTTTCTTTCTTTCTTTCTCTCTGTGTCCCCCACTCCCCTAGCTGATGACGGGCCACCTGCAGAAGCATTCGGAGGCTCTGCTGGACCTGGAACGGACATGCCGGAGCTCACGGCGGCTGGAGGCGCTGTGCCGCGACTTCGAGCTGCAGAAGGCGTGCTACCTGCCGCTCAACATCTTCTTCCTGCGCCCGCTCCACCGCCTCATGCACTACAAACAGATCCTGGAGCGCCTGTGCAAACACTACCCCCCCACCCACGACGACTTCAGGGACTCCAGAGGTACGGCGCACAGCCGCACCGAGGGGCCTCTTTTGGCCTTTTGCTTTGGTTCGCTCCGCTCCTGTGGGATTTCACCGAATGAAAACACTTAGCCTAGAGAATATGGTCGAGATCAGCGCAACGTATCTAAAGCAGCTGCAGCAGCTGTGAAGCACGTACAGTACAGACGCCAAGAGAGTGCAATACAGCTGCAGTAAATAATTGATTATTAAATTAATCAGGAAGAGGGGAAAGCAAACATAAAAAATTCTAATAAATATTATTGAAAACAGAACAGTGCAATTTACTGGCCATTGCATGGTACATGGTATTGTATGTGGGTCTGCATCAGAAGGCTACAGAAAGTACAGTGCATGGAAATGTGGCAAACGAGCAGGCAAGTAGCAGTAAGTTGGTCAAAGTGTTTATAAGAACTCTTCTCCTTTGCAGCTGCTCTGGCGGACATAACCGAGATGGTGGCCCAGCTCCACGGCACGATGATCAAGATGGAGAACTTCCAGAAACTTCTGGAGCTGAAAAAAGATCTGCTCGTCTTCGACAATCTGGTCATTCCCGGTCGGGTAAGTTTAGGTTAGGACTCCCAGTAAGAATCCACTCAGCTGTAAAGTTGTTTATATTTTTGTTGTTGTTGTTGTTGTTGTTGTGCATGCTGCAAAAGAGACCAACATTTTCTCCAAAGTTCTCCAGGAAGCCCCAGTACTGCCCAGTCAGTGTCCTGAGAGCAGGGCCTGTGTGCTCTTTCCCCCCCGAGGGGATCCAGAGCACTAACACTCCTACTGGGTTTGTTATCTGTGTTCATGTTCAATAAAGTGATGCTGGGTCTCTTTCCCCCTGTTGGCAGGAGTTTATCAGGTTGGGTTGTCTCAGCAAGCTGTCTGGGAAGGGCCTGCAGCAGAGAATGTTCTTCCTGGTAATTCATTCCCCCCTCTTTTCCCCTTGGTTTTGGTCTGTGTGTGTGTGTGTGTGTGTGTGTGTGTATGTGCGCGCACATCTGCTGACATGAATTAGTCATTGTTCTTGAACTTTTGCGGGAATGTTTTCTAATTCTAATTTTAAGATGAAAATGAATTAAAAGCTCATTCATTTTGAATGTTAGTTTGAATAAACATAGCAGCTGCTGGTATCACAAAGTCCACATTTATTATCTGTAGCGTGTTGATACGGTTATCAGTTGAATACAGTGGAGCGCAGCTACCACATGCATGTGAGGACAGCTAAACGACTGAGGTTAGTTACTGTCTGCAGACTGTGAATAGACATCAGCACAAAAGAGTGTGACCTTCAGCGGGTCACTGCAGCATCCTGTGTGTGTGTGTGTGTGTGTGTGTGTGTGTGTGTGTGTGTGTGTGTGTGAGTGTGTGTGTGTGTGAGAGTGTGAGAGAGTGTGTGC
>JASCQY010000078.1:10429389-10441993 GCA_030264315.1 Sardinella tawilis | reverse complement strand
TTTCTTTCTTTCTTTCTTTCTTTCTTTCTTTCTTTCTTTCTTTCTTTCTTTCTTTCTTTCTTTCATTCAATATGCATGGATGTGTGTGTGTGTGTGTGTGTATGTGTGTGTGTGTGTGTGTATTGATGAGTGTCTACCCTTGTGTGTGCCATTCCTCAAGCTTACACCTCTTGCCATCTCCTCTCCTCACCCCAACACAGTAGCGCCTAGCACCCACATAAACAGACTCCCTCAAACACACACACACACACACACACCACGGTGTGAAAACCTTCCTGGTGTCCTCAGAGGCTGCGCTTGGCAGTGGCTCTGCTAAAGCGGGAAGTGTTGACACGTGTCATGTTAGCTTCCTCACCAAGACCAGAGAAAGCCCCCCCCCCCCCCACACACACACACACGCACACCCCACCTGTCAGAATGGATAATGCAAATGTGTGACCCACTAAAGCCAGCTAGTGCATTAGTAATAAGCATGAAGGGGAGGTGACACCAGCGAGGGTGCAGGCAGGCAGGCAATGCAAACCCAGGAATGCGAGCGAGTGTTTTATTTCCCCCACTGCTTCATATGCAAAAACCAAACCAGCCAGCAGTGACAAGCGAGGAGACGGAATGGAGGACGACTGGGGCCATGTCTCGCCGACTGATCTGGGAAGATCAAATTCATGGTTTGAGCGTCAGGGTTGGAGTCACTGACATGTATTTTGCTGAGCCTGAAATGGATGCCTTTGATTGGTTAAGTCGGATTAGCCCTCCCACTGCCATGATAGCACCCTCTTTGAACATGCATGCCGGGGTCCCCTGTGAGGTGCGTCACATCAATGCTTATCACCATTTTGAATGGCAAAGCAGCTGTTAGCTGTCCTGTGTAATCTATGAGGAAATCTAATTGCCAGTTGTTGTTGTTTTTTTTTTCCCTCTCAATTCTTAGGTACTGTAGGTAGCCAGACTGAAGTCTTTCATTGCTAGTTCATACAGATTGGATGATACCGACACAACACCAGTGAATTCCCCACAACCATGGTATGGACTCTAAGCATCTGCGCGTTTGCTCTGTAATCTGTTGGGTAAACGCATTTTTAAAGCCAATGCCTTTATAATATACAATCAGTAATTTCCACCAAGCTCAGGCTCCTGATGAAGATGTAAATATAGTGAGACCACAGTGTGTATATTGAGCATTTTGAGCCCAGTGGTGGTGGCGGCTGGTTCCTCTACATGGCTCATCAGTATGCTGTCTGAGGCTGAGCAGGCCGGCTCCAGAGTGCCTGTGTGATGATCTGAGTCCCATATTGACCGTGGCGGAGACGGCCGCTCCAGAGTTTTGGAAGCCAAGCAGGCAAAGAAATGCCACACTGGCGCATTGTATGTGTGTGTGTGTGTGTGTGTGTGTGTGTGTGTGTGTGAGTGTGTGTCTATGTGTGTGTATGTGTGTCTATGTGTGTGTATGTGTGTCTGTGTGTTTGTGTGTGTCTATGTATGTGTGTGTGCTTGTGTGTGTGTGTGTCTGTGTGTATGAGAGTGTGTGTGTGTGTGTGTGTGTGTGTGTGTGTGTGCATGTATGAGTGTGTGTGTGTGTGTGTGTGTGTGTGTGTGTGTGTGTGTGTGTGTGTGTGTAGGGGAGGAATGGGGGGTGCACAATACAAAGGGGACTCAGCAGCAGTGGAGCAGCCGAGTCCCATAGTGCTGATAGATGGATCTGTCCCAGGCTGAAAATAATGCAAGCTCTTTTAATTAGCCGCCATTGATTTTGGCCGTCTCCAGGCGCCGTGAGACTGGATGCTGGGTGCTGGGGGGTGGTTAGATAAAATGACAGCATACACACAGAAGTCCTGAAAGATCAGAGGTAGTCATTAGATCGAGCACATTTCAGTGGTGTATGATTTAATGATTTAATACACACAGAAGTATGGTCTATGTAATTACATAAGAAAACTTAATGTCGAATTTCTATAATTCAGTCAGAAACCACAAAAACCCACTTTTACAGATTTTAATTAACAATACAGGTTGTTGTGTTTATATCTTTCGTTTATAGTATTCCATCTTGTCCCTTCAAAGATCCTTTTCTGTTATGAAGATGATCCTAGTCCAACTATGAAGTAACAAATGTCATTAAAGGTGAAATATCATCATTTGGCTGAATTATCCAAGCTTCGGCTTAATTACCCTTGAAGAAGAGGGAACTGGAGAACACTGCAGGTATTCCTGGAAAGGGGAGATGTGATGCATCCAGCGATTTGTACATGTAACTGTGTGCCCAAGAGTAAGGGACACAGTGACAGGAATACACACATCACATGTCTCTATAATGACAGAAAAAAATGTATGCAGGATTACCAATAACAAACACTTGTTTAAGAAACAAGATTGACTACATTATTTATGAAGGAAAGTTACAAACAACTTTTTATAATGATTTGTCTCCTCTTCTGTGCAAACATCCTTAAAAGGACACTAAAATGGACATGTTCCATTTGAACAGACTTAATTTATATGAGTGCTCAAGCATGACAGGAACACCCTTAACTAATCAAACCCCACGCACACGAGAATAGCGGGCAAGTACTGCACAGTGAAGTAGAGGAAAGAGAAACAGTGCTGTAAATTAGTCATATCGGAATAGAGGGACACATACATGACATTCATAGGCTACACTTCCAGAGTGAAAAGCAAAGAAAGGCAATCAAGAAACTAATCTTGTCATGCCAAAGCTCCTTTCCACCCATGCCAGACAAAATTACAGTCTACGGACTCTCTGTTGACATTTGAATTGGAGGATGTTGGGGTTCTGTTGAGAAACATTTCACAGCTGCCTTCTATCCTGAGAGACAAGCTTCCAATGTGGCATTAGGCATTCAGCCAGTGTGAGCAACAGAACTCCAAAATGACCTTAAGAAGCTGTCAGCAAACGAGTTGTGTGTGTGTGTGTGTTTATGTGTGTGTGTGTGTGTGTGTGTGTGTGTGTGTGTGTGTGTGTGTGTGTACATGTTTGTGAGTGCATTTGTGTGCATTCAGATAAATCAATAAACCTTTCCAAAGGGATGAGCACAATTTCTTTTGTCAGTCTGCCTTTGCTGCCCATTAAGGCTTTCTTCTCTAATTGTTGCTGTTTTTTTCAGTCTCTTTCTTTCTATGGCTTCAGAATGGCAGATATCACAGGACTGAGACATCACATGGAAAATGAATGAGGTCCTTAGAGAGGGGAGCTTATCAGCTGCACTGGGCAAAGTGTATTGATGTAGTTGTGTATAAGGAATAGGTCCGTGTGAAGGTAAATGCTGTTGCTGTTGCTGTGGTCTATTAGCAGACCAGGAAGGCTAGACACTAAAATATTCAGATGTGGTTTGAATTTTTTATTCCCATCAGATTTCTATAGATGTATTTCAGTCCTGCTATGCCATGCTATATTAACAGAAATCCAATTTCAGAACCTGCAGAAAAATCCAGCTCAAACACGTGTTAGGACGTTCCGCCTTTCTGGACACACACATCTGATAAACAATGAGTACAGTCACCAGTAATCTTAAACTAATTTCATTTGCTTGCAGTCTAAACACACATTTATTGCTATTGCAAACTATTGATACTAGTCATAGCATGATACTGTTTGACAACCGTCTGAATTTGCACGTCTTGCGCAATTGAACTACCGGTATATTGTACATGTATTTTTTTTTCTTTTAGGTAAACAATTCACCAGATTTGAATCTATTAATGCACTAAAGCTACAGTTCCAGCACAACTGGTGAAAAACATAATTGCCTTAAAGAGGAATCGGCTCCTGTGTGCTCATTTACATTCAAGTTCTCAGTATACAGACACCTACAGTAATTAAACCACTTGCAGAAGCACAACGGGTCGCTAAACACGGACTGATTAGCATCATCATAAAATGTGCCCCTTGAATAACACTTAACAGGGCCTGTATACCTCTGGATCCTGGTGTGCTTGTCTTCAAGAGCCTAGAATGACCAAGTATATGTTAAATTAGCCTCAGGCAAAGTTCTCTATTTTCCATATGTTTATTTCTATTGAAGATGTATGAGCAAGAAGTTACCATATTTTGGTTTTAAATGTTTGGGTTGCAGCCCAAATATCGATAACTCCTCTAATGGACCCTAAAAATGGGGACTGTTGGCTTGATGATGATGACGGAAATGAGGGTATCGACATTCCATGATTATGAATTCTTAGAGATTCGTAGAGAATAAAAAAATAATCCAAAATGGTTTGCAGCAAACAGCCTACTAAAGCATCACATACAGGTACACTTAGCATTCATACTGTACCTCCTCGATACAAGCATTTACTCTTGGTTTTGTTATCACTTTACATATTAAACGATAGCAAGCATTTTTGTACCATATTATTAGTCTTCAATTGATGATGTTGATTTCATTTACATTTGACCAAAGATCTATTGGAGGCATGGGAACAGATCAGACAGATAAGGCCATACTCTATTCACACTGTTGCAAACCACAGGCTACTGTAGGTGTAAAGCCCATGGAAACATTCATGCTCTCCTCAAGCATTGCTGCTCTTTTGTGTCATGCTGTTAACAGCTGCAATTTAGGGCATAAATGGTGTTTTATTCTGGGAAAACCATTTTGTTTGTACATTGTAATTAAGGCTTTGCAATAACTGCTTCTGAGCTCCAATAATAAACCGTGTAGCAGGGAAAGATTACAGTCATCAAGAGTCACATAAAATTCATCACTTCTTTGTTCAGTTCATGACCCCTATGAAGCCAAATCACACTGACAATATGGACTGACAAACTACTGTATCGAATATGGCTAATACATCTCTGATTCCCAGTGAGATCCAAATGATGTGCCATTGGCATGGCATTGGTAGTGTTTCTTCATTGCTGATGGTTCAAATACTGTAGGACTGTGGGGGCCTGCCTGTGATTGACTTCATGGAGGAAGATATTTGCCCTGACTTGTGAATGGGATAGGCCTAGTTGTATTAGGCTAGCCCTATTAGGTTGAGGAGATGTTCCGTAGGCCTATTACACATCACAATATGCTCAATCATACTACCAGCTACCAGCATCCAAATCATTTACATTTTATTTCAATGTGACAATCTGACATTCACCTGAGAACAATATATTTATTTACATTACATTACAGCAATTCCAATAACTCTGTACAGACTCGACTTCACTAGAAAGTGAAACGGCTGGGTAAGTAACGTTATTTTGTCCCTGAAATAAGTAGTCAAATAGTGAAAACGGCACCTATCCTTTAAAGTTCACTTTTTAAGCTGAAACTAAATCTCTCTGACTACATGTCTCTCATGCCAAGATTGTCTCGTGAGCTCAGTGCAAAGACCATGGATATTAATTCCACAAGATCCTATCATCTATCACAGCATACAGTAGAGTAGCAAAGGTGCTTTGGGTATTTGTCTACATGGCTAAGTTATTATGCATGTACACAGTATAGCCTACAGTGTGACTGATAAGAGAAGCGAGACAAAAGGCTTTGCATGGAACCCTTGCATTATCAACATTCTGCATGGAATACATTCATGACGATACCACAGAACAAAGGTGACATGGCAAGGCTCTGTGGTGGATGCTGGCTTATGCGTTCAAAGATCACCATGGAGGCAATCAAGTCCTTGCCTACAGTTTCCCCAGCCTGTCGATCACAGATTCGTGCTCTTGTGGAAGCCACTGTCAATGAGCTTGAGCAAAGCACATGGGAGAGTGTGAAAGAGACAGGCTATTACTTTCCTAACCCTCTCCTGATGGAAGACTTCCTCATCCCATCTCTGACAGTGAAAGGTGCAAAGGCTCGTGCTATGCCAAACCAGATGGTAATGCTCTTGAGATTGCAAATCCATGTCTGGAGACTATAAACAAGGACCACTTGTTTGTTTAATGAAAGGAAAACTGTAAATATATGCCACAGAGCGTTACTTACTGTACTGATGTCACCTCTCACCAGTCAGAGTCTAATTTAGTCTGTGCACTACAGTTTACCATGTACTGTCTAGGGTTTTAATACAGAATTTCAAGCCTCTTGCCTTAGAGGCTTAGAGTATATATAAAGAAAATTTTATTTCTATTAAAATGGTAAACTTTCATTACTCTTTGGGCACTCAGAGACTACTACTAGCATATTAAAGTGCACTTCTTTACCACCTGAGTCGGCACAGGCTGAGAGCGGTACACTGAGTGCTGAGAGCGGTACACTGCTGCCAGCATGACATAATGCTACTGTAGCCTACTTGAAAACATCACTGCCTCAGACTGGAGTAGTCAACTGCTAAATAGGCCCATGTGTCTCCTTTAAGTGTCTGTCTGAGTCTCATTCTGCATTGGATTGACACTCAGTTAATATGAGGTCACACATGGCCTACCACCTCAGTCAGTCGTGCCGCACTGCTTTTGTTCTGCAGGGATATGCTGTCAATATTCACACAGTGACAGACAGGCCTGCACAGGGCATTAGAGGACAGTTGCCTTGTCGTGGAAGCAGTGGCTGCCCGTCACCCAGTAACATGGCAAGTTTCGCTTTTCATGACAGCCAAAGCACAGAGCTGATGTGTAATGTTTTACATTAAATCTGTCATCTGAGTGTACTAGTGCACTGCCCATTTAAAGCAGGAAACTGTTATCCCAATTGACCGATCGCAAAGCCATGCCCCCCTTGCTATTTCCGTCAAGCAAAGCCGATATCATATGGTTTTGCATAGGACTGCAGAGAAAACAAGCAGTAGGATAGTAATATCCATGTCAAACGTGAAGTGTACAGCTATCCAAATCTCCGGTGCCATAGGCATACAATTGTAAAGAGCTAGCAGCTTGACAGACTTCGTCGTTACCATGTTGCGTTGCTATGCGTATAATTGGTCAGTTGCCGTTCTTGGCTGGAGTTTGCGATCGGTCAATTACACATTTGTAGGTAGATCCTTATTGAATCTGTGACTATGCTAATTCAGGCCTGCAGTTGGAACAGTTAGACATGTATTGTTGAATGTATATATACTGTAAGTTGAAATGCTGGTAACACAAATTGTTTTTGTGGCGCGGACACATTGCATACTGTATGTGTGTTCCGTTACATATGTGCATACAGTACAGTACGTGTGCATACAGTCACAACCCCCTGTGCCCTCCTCAGGCTTTCCCATGCCAGTGCATGGGCTGGGGTGGATCTGTGTGGGTTAATTGGGGGATTGGGCACCTTGATTGCGGTGAAGGTATTTAAGGGGCTGTCCTTTCTCTTCAGGTTTCTCAGGTTGGGCACTTCTGGGATTTTGGGCACCATTTCGATCTTGCAGGCTCCTTCTCTGCTTTGCTCTCTCTCTCTCTAGTCTAGTCTCTCACATACTGATTTACATCTACACAAATGCAGACACACCACACACCACAATTGCCATTCATTTCCCTAGTCATTCTGGTAATGTTGCTATTTTATTTTTCTTAAATAAAATGATTATTTGTATCCTGTTTGCCTCTTTATGTTGCGGTCTTGAACGAGCCAGGCCGTAACGTTGACTTCATTATTTTGAGCACCCCTACCCCATAGGCTACAGTGGCAGTGTCTGGGTTGGGTGGCTCAGAAGTTAACTTTTAACATTAACAGCAGGGGGAGCCGTGTGTGATTATTGTTTGGGAGGGTAAGTCATACTTGGCACCAGGTATCATTCTGAAGCACTGGGTTGTTTTATTTTGTGGAAAGCAGATGTCCAGTCCTTCTGGATGGGTTGCATCCGGTCTAGTGCAGAAGTGTTATGACTAATGTTTACTTTGTGTGCATCTTTTAAAAATGCTTCCTTGCAAATAATAAATTAGTTGTTTACTGTATACTGTATATAGCCTATTTTGAAAATCAGTAGTGTCTCAGATAAAGAAACCATAACCACCACACAATTTTCATCTCCAATATTGGTGACCTCCTCCTCACAACCAAGCATTTCTATTATTTTTCCAAAAAGGGGACTTCCCCAAAATCCTTTGGGTAACATTTTACTTGACATTTTTGGCATAAGAGTGACATGAGCCTGTCATAAACATGTGTCATGAACATGACAAACACCTCTTTAATGTTCATGGTTGTTGTCATTAATTGTCATTTGGTTTTTGTAATGTAAAGTTGACACTGTTTGGGGTTCAGACATGACAAAACCTGAATGACAATTAAGGGCAAAGTCATGAACATTTTTCAGTGTCATTACATATTCATGATATGTGTCATGTCATGTTTATGACAGGTTAATGTCACTCTTATGTCTAAAACCTCAAGTTAAGTGTCACCATACTTGGATTACTTGTCACTCATCCATTTCTAGGATCCCCAAAAGAAGATTTTAGTTTATCCATCCAAATCAGAGGTGGGAATTACACCTTGTGGAGGTGCACATCTTAACTTTGCCTTAAGCCATGAATACATGTGGGTAATATTCCTGTCAAGAGTTGAGATTAGGTCAGCTTTTTGCTGCTGTTTCTCCATGACAAACTCCTGGTCCTATTCAGCAATGTTCGCTCACTTCCACTCTTCCCTCAGTTCGGAAAATGTAATTCCATATGAAGATACAGGTGCGACTTTCCCAATCTTGCTCCATGTGGGCTCCAATAAGAGGTGACACTACCTCTCTCACCCTTCAGCAAGGGAAAGCCAGCAAACCATGAATGGAACCTTGGTGATGATTACTGCAAAATCCCGTTATTAAAGGTTACTGTAGATGGTGCCTATTTACATGCCTTATATGCTTACAGGATACGTCATTACTCTGAGATCTTTGCCAGCATTAGATAGAGCAATAATGACACGGCAAATGTAATTATGATTGCAGATCTCTGATCTATTAGTTGCTATATTTCACAGAGTGTGTGATAATGTTTGAGGGATTGTAGCCCCAGCTGTACTAGATTACTGTCTTGCTGTGTGCCTATGTATTCCATTTTCCATGATCATTTGTGCAGCTTGGAGTGTGAATGATTTTTACTGAGGGTTCAAAGCCTGAGTAAATGTGCCTATCTTGATGACAGCATTAGGCGTGTGGTAGACTCTGATGGGTTGAATGGGGGGGTTTTCTTGAAATAGTTCAAAAAGGGAAGTAGATGGAAAATTGGATTTTTAATCACAGTCATTCCATCAGAGGCAGATTTACTGAGAAAATCTGATAATGATTTTTCCCTGCTCACAAAAAATGCATTTAAATATGCAAAGTGCAGTGAGTGAGTGAGTGAGTGAGTGAGTGAATGAACTGATAAATGAGTGAATTGACAGAGACTTTTATACACTGACTGCATGCAACGTGTGTGTGTGTGTGTGTGTGTGTGTGTGTGTGTGTGTGGGCTTTTGATTTGGCCGAGGCGATGAGATACACAGTATTTACTCTCGCCTGGATCCTGGATTTAGCGCTTACACTGCCACCCTCCCTCTCAAAGGCTGTCACTGTCTGGTTCGCCGCCATCACCCGTGCATCCGCCCGTCACGGCTTAGCCACGCAACTGTTGAGCAGGGGGCGAGAGGGAGGTCGGTCCAAGCGCACCACGCTGACCTAATAATGTACTATTAGTGAGAGGGAGAGACAGTGTACTCGGATTAGTCTGGAATTATATATGCATTTTTTTTTTCCACGGCAATTGACAAATAAGGGCAAGCTGTTTGGCAAAGCAGGAGATTTTTGGAGCCCAGTTATTGGTATTAAGTCGGATCTGGGCTGACTGGGGGGTCGGGGGTTGGGAGGCAAGGTTAAGTCCTTCGGTCTTGATTATGACCGCACTGGCTGCGCTTGACTGGGGCGTGTAGCAGGTCTTCTCTGGCTTAGGATCAGGTGTATAGCCTACTCCACACTTCTCCAAAGGCTTTTTTTCCGGCTGCTTCCAGCCTTGCCTGTTCTTTAAATAACTGAGGAGATATTGCTGTGAGTCCGAGGCATATTACCAGTTGGAAGAAAGCAGTAGCAAAGAAGCGTGTGGAGTGATAGGGAGGATTAAGTGTGTGTGTGTGTGTGTGTGTGTGTGTGTGTGTGTGTGTGTATGTGTGTGGCAAGAGAGGGATTGGGAGTGATGTGTTTGATGCGTCACCGTAATGCTTCTGGGGCTTCCAAACATCCATCAGGGCTGGCCAGACATGTGGGGTGTTCCAGTGGAAGGAGCCGTCTGTCTGTAACAAAGCCTCTTGTTGCACACACACACACACACACAGACACACACACACACACACACACACACACACACACACACTCTTCTGTCTCGCCTGGTCAGAGTTTTCCGTCTCCTGCAATGAATGTGACGCTGACCAAGCCTAACCTGAAAACACATTCTCTCTCTTTCTCCCCTCACCTCTCTAGGACTCTCTGTTTTGCAGAGAGAACTCTCTCTCTCTCTCTCTCTCTCTCTCTCTCTCTCTCTCTCTCTCTCTCTCTCCCTCTCTCTCTCACACACACGCACACACAGTGAGAGGGAGAGAAAGCGAGATGGACCGAAATAAAGAGACAGAGAGAGAGAGAGAGAGAGGTAGAGAAAGAGAGACTCATAGTTTCTCAAGCTGGTTGGTTTTCTCCAAGGTGTGAGAAAGTGAAAAACAGCCCCATCAATATTGGCTCTCCCTGCTGTCTCCCACCCACTGTGCTAAGAGCCTCAATTTACCCAGTTATGTTTTTATACAGCAGCCAGGTCTGCAGTGCCGTTTTCCCAATAACCTGATTGCCTGGCCATGTTGGCTGCAACCTTTACACAGATGAACCGCCGATGCCAGTGATGCACACAAATGCTAGTGCTAACTGCTAGTCGTTCTAGTTAGTTTTGTCATTTCAGATGCATGCAGTATAACAGAACGTTTGCATGTTTATTATGTTGTCTAGTCTCTTTTTCTCCTCTGGCTTCAGGGTAAACAGTCATGTCCGTGCAGCACTTTGGGTAATTTACCCTTCCCAGCATGCAAGGGGGGAGTCTGTTTTTGTGCACCATGGAGCGAGAAGCTGTTTACTATGCTCCGTGATGAAGGGGAGCTGTCGAGAAAGCGCAAGGTCATCTGAGGGGGTCATCCTTTCAATTAGCAGGGCTGTCTACGCCCAGTACTGTTTGTTAATGCCACGTACCACCTTACATGGGTTACGTCTACAGACCGAGCATTAGAAATTGACTGAGCAATTAAGGGAATTGCACTTCATGTTGTAGACATGCATAAAGCTTTTTGCTAAGCATTTTATAAGCCAAGCATTATCCGTGAATAGGCTTACAAGTACTGAACAGTATGTGAGGTCAAGAGTGCATTTGGCAGCTATATGGAAATGTTATTTACCATTGCTTGAAAAATGACATCTATGGATGTCTGTTACAATAACAGACTCACATTCGAGTCAGACTAGAATGACACACACACCCACCCACACACACACACACACACACTCACACACACAAGAAAAGCAAATGTTGATCAGCAATAGACTCACTGTTCCACCACATTTAAGTCAGGTGGTGAGAGTCTTGTCTGCACCTGTGAGCTGAGTGGAGCTGAGCTTCTGTTACAGTCAGCTGGAGTATTTTCTCTTTTTGTCTTTTTTTTTTTTTTGTTCAGGATGCAAATGAGGATTTATCAGCATTCAGTTGGCAAGGCCTCCCGGGGATTCCCCCCTTCAATTTGACTTTTTGCTTTTGGAGAGATCATGAAGGGTAATCTCTCTGCCGTCCAGGACAGATCTACTGTGAAATTTTCCCTTTTCTTGCCAGTGAGGGGGGTGAAGCCAAGTTTGTCACAGGGGTGGCGCAGGGAGAATGGAGTCTTTCAGGTGTGCCTGAGAAGGACCTGGACAGAGGCCATGTACAAGCCACAAGCTCCCTCTTTGCTCAGACACAGCCGAGCTGGATTGTAAAACAGAAACATCTCAAAGCATGGGAGGACTTTCTTTAAACATGCCACTGTATTATTTGGATCTGGATTCACAATGTATGTGTGTGTGTGTGTGTGTGTGTGTGTGTGTGAGAGAGAGAGAGAGTGTGTGTGTGTGTGTGTGTCTGTGTGTGTGTTTGTGTGTGTGTGATATTGTATGAGGCAGATGATGAGTATCTGAAAAAAATGTAAAAGCTGCTACAACACAAAAGAACAATTACAGAAAGCAATGCAGCACAATGACATTTGACTTTTCATCATAAACTGCTATTTAAAAAGGAGCTTAAGAATAGAATCTAAAATCATATTTTCTTTTTGACCTCAGACATATTAGCATAGGACAGTCCAGGGCACCATTCATGCGGACATTTCGTCCCTTGGTGCACAGCTTTTGCTTTCAATTCATCTAAGTTACTTAATGACTGAGGAGGATTGGAGACTCATCAAATCGGTATTCCCAAGTGGGGAGCTATGCTGGAATTTGAATTAGGTTTAATTTGAGGTCCCCGAAGTGCAAGGGCCAAATCTGGTTCACATTTTCACACCTACTACAAGGCGGGTGAAAAATCACCTAGAGTGCATATTGTGCATAATGCAATCATCTGTATCATCAGGCAGAATCAATGTTAAACCTGTTTAGCCCGCCTCCTTCACCTTGGAGTGAAAGCTTGCTTCTCATTGGTGCCTGAAATTCTGGGACAGGAAATGCAGTAAATAGGCAGCTTGGCCATACTGACTTG
>JASCQY010000078.1:10412272-10424521 GCA_030264315.1 Sardinella tawilis | reverse complement strand
CGTTCTTGAAGCGTCGGGAGTGAAGCTTTACTAACGTTCCACACGCCGAGCTATGCTAGCTGGCATCCGTTACACTGGGCCCCATCAGTCTGTGCCAAATACACATGTTCTGACCGCTAGAGACACACGTCCTGATTGCTAAGCCTAATCTAACGTGGTTTCTGCCTGAGCACTGATCTGGCATCTGTTTCCCAAAAGCAAAGTTGCTAGCCAGTCAGCAACTAAGTTGGTTGGCAATAGGCAATTGCATTGCAACTCTGCTTTTGGGACACTGACCCCTGGTGAGCTGGCAGGAAAAACAAAACAATCATTTTTGGACAAAAACAATTAAATGTGGATAATTCTTTGTTTATTAACATGTTATAGAGAAGATTGGTAGAAATATGACTTTTTTCACTATAACATTTTCCCTTGAACGGATCTTTTATGTCTGAAAATTAAATGCTACTTTATTCAGAGATTTTGCAGTGGTGGCCTATATTCATATTCATATTCATATTCATATTGCTTCTGATATAGTGACATCTTACTTCTACCCATCCTTCAAAATGAATCTTGACAACTTGACACAAGTGACTTTCACATGATAGATTGCCAACTTCTACTGACTTTGTGGCAGTGTCTAAACTAGTGTATGTGTGTGTGTGTGTGTGTGTGTGTGTGGTGGGATCAAACCTTGAAGAACTCCTTTAGAGAGAATGCCAAATATAAAACCCATTTTCAGTAAGAGCTGTTTTAATGAAGACACATTTAACACATAGAACTACCATGTCATGACCTGTCCAAACTAATATGAGAGAATTCTGTGTGGGCACCTCCCATTACTCGTGCCACCGCTGCCATTACTCAAGAGCAGGAACACACAATATCATGTGATAAAGTAAGTTAACAAAAAGGAACTGAAGAACCCTTGAGCGAAATCAAACGGAGCAAAACCATTTGGCTCACACACCTGACAACCTTTACTCTCCCCGCCACCCATCCGCAATCTGGCCCTGCACATCCGCTTCCATTCATAATTGAAACGCATAAATAATTGTTCAGACAGAAAGCATATTTTATGATGAATAATTCCAGTTTGGCTCTGAGACCGGTGCTTATAATATTCATATTGCAAAGGAATACAACATCAGTCTCCTCATTGAAGTTGTCATCTCAGAATGAATGTATAAATATTTCATTTTCCAAGCTCAGGGATTAAAGCTGTAGCTTTTGCTTGTCAGAGCTGGTGTCACAGTGTCAACCGGCATGATCTTGGAACTGGAAGCGCACGGAATGACTCAAAGCAACCATACTGTCAGACGCACACTGTGGTGGGGATATGGAAGGTGAGCCGTTTTGGACATGGGTCCGTCATCACTGTCATTCTTTCACTTACTGTAGTGCCTTTTCCCTCAGGCTGGGATTGTGCGTACATTTGTGT
The DNA here is from genome assembly GCA_030264315.1 of Sardinella tawilis. NCBI lineage: Eukaryota > Metazoa > Chordata > Actinopteri > Clupeiformes > Clupeidae > Sardinella > Sardinella tawilis. Next base: position 10,423,098 of record JASCQY010000078.1, on the reverse strand, counting down.
GATTTGTGTCGTGCATTTCTAGTGTCTATGATTGTGTGGTCATGCCACTCTGTGACTGTGTGACGGTAGTTGCATTAACATTTTAGACGAGTCATAGTCCATTTTATTTTAATATGGGTCTTTGTGGTATAGTTCAGTTTCATGAAAAACAGCAATTTTAGAAAACTTCCGACCTTCCAGAGTTAACTCTTCCATCTTTTCTTTTCCGTCTCCTGTCTGACTCCCTTGGATTGCCCAATTTAGTCGTACTTACTTTCCACCCTTTCCAAGGTTTCCAAGGCTTATAAATTGGGATGTTGTTTTTTTCACCTTCACAGGAAAAATGTACTCGATGTCTTACCTTTAAGAGCTAAAATCACTTTGAGCAGTGGCACACGCTCAGTCATTAGAACACAGACACACAGACACAGACACAGACACACACCTACACACACACACTGTCAAGTTTTCTCCAAGCAGTTGATGCTATTTATTCACACCAATGTCACTGAATCCAGTCATCAATGATAAGACAATTATGTCTGAACTGTTTTTTGGTGTATTAACAATAGCATTGCTTGTTCTTCAGTGAATGGATGGATGAATTAATGAATGAATGAATGAATGCCACACTACTACACCCTCACACTCGTTTGCCCCATCCCAACCTCAACACAGGTGCTCCCTACACACACACACACACACACACACTCACGATCACAGCCCTGCCCTTCTCCCCAATATCACACTGCACCACCTTAACAATTTGTATGCCCCTTACCCCTGCCCACCACCAGAGAGCCCCCTCCCCACTCTACACCCCCACACACACCACACACACACACACACACACATATTCTCTACCCCCCCCCCCCCAAATACCCAATGCATGTTTTCCTGAATGTCTTAAATACAGTATTAATCTATGCATACAGTATATCTTTGTATCGATTCATGTTATTAAATGATGTCCGAGTCTGATCTAAAACATATACACCTGCAGAAAGGCTGTCTTGTAAATGGTCACGGTAAATGAGGAAGGAACCTTTTTAAACTGATGTGCTTTTGGCAAGTTTGTGTGGCTTAATCGGTTCTCTCCAAATTTTCTGCCAGTTTGACTTGACATTTCATGGACACATTTTCAAATTGCCCTCAACTGTAGTCAAATAGGTTCCATATTCCTTGAGAATTTTCCTCTTTGATGACAAGCAGTAGCCATTTTTTTTTACACATCTTCTCAAAGAGGTAAATAATCGTGTAAAAGTGTCATGAATCCAAAACTATCATCAGAAATTATGCAAAAGTAAATGATAAAAAATGTTTACCACCGAGGTGCAAATTCCAGTAGAGAAGCGTGAAAAAGCACACAAGCATGACACTCACCCACCAACTAAGGAAAACATATAAATGAAACTAATTATACTCACAAATCGACAACTGGGAGTTTGAGCAATTATCTAGTTTTGCATGTCTCACACTTGTGCCCAGCAATTGCACACAAGCACTATGCCAGAAGCCTCCGTGCAGAGCAGACTTGACCTTTTCCTAGTGACGTGCGAGAATGATTAAAAAGTGAGCCTACTGTGATGTAACATTTAGTCAACGTGTGCTGTATTGATCCGACCATCCTCCACAGGAAATGGCAGCCAATAACGCATCAGGTCGAGATGAATATCACAGTCCGATCCATTTGTCTTAGCTCAGTTCGTATGAGGCTTCGCTCCTAAACTATGATTAGCCTCTGCTGACCCCAGGCCTCGGGACGACTGGCGAATATTAAATCCGCATGCAGCAGGAATCTTCCCTTCACGGGGTGGTCGTGTCAGGACACAACCAGGATGACATCCATACTGCGATTAGCGAGGGGCATTTCACACGAGGATCTTTCAGTGCGACTTAATCAAGGCAATGTGCTGGGCGGCTGCAGGCAGCAATATGGACGCAAAGGCAGTATGGCTGGGCCCTTAGTTGGATTACTGTCACTCCAAAGTGCTTTGTTTTGCAATGTGTCTAGCCAATAATAGGCTATCATGTTTATTTCTCATCATGCTGTGTGTGAGTATGTGTGTGTGTGTGTGTGTGTGTGTGTGTGTGTGTGTGTGTGTGTGTGTGTGTGCGTGTTTGTGTTTAGGTGTGTGCATTAGAGGGAGAGAGAGACTGCATGTTTCTTATTCCGTACGATACACACAGCAGGGGCACGTAAAATATTCATGAGCACCACTGATTAATTGGCTCATCTATAGGTAATAATTGTGTGTCATCAAATATACATATTAGCATTTATTATTTGCTATGATGCACCTAATAAAGCGCTGGAGAGCAGAAGAGAGGAGAGGGCGCATGCAGTGCACACTAGCATACAAACAGGCTCTTCATGCGATATCTGACGCCTTTACTTTCTCATCCGAGTCCATACATACAAACTGGCCTCTAATCTCCGTGTGCACAGAGAGTCTGTGCCTACAGTGTAACGTCCAGAGGACATCAGAGAGGATGGGAGCATTGACACATGTCCTGCACACGTGATTTCCTCCAGCTCCCGCCAACGCCTCCAGGTTCACACCCTGAATGGAAAGTGTCAACAAAGGAATGGCCACCTTGAAGGTCTTTTGCCACAATGCACATCAAAGAAGCTGTGTAGCCCTGCCTGCATGAGAACTGGTGCAAGACGATCAGAAATCAAATCACACATGGTGGGAAATGCACTGTTCATGACTGTGAAATCAAGTGGCGAATGCAGATTAAGGGGTGGCGAAACCTCACAGGAATCGACCCCACTGTGAACTAGGTTATTAATTGAAAGCGAAACCATCTTTCACAGGTCACAGAACAGGAGTCAGCACTTCATTTTTTATTAGATGCTAATGGTATTCATATCTAATACAGGAAGGTTGGGTATTAATTACACAACATGTGACATTCAGGACATTATATTTTGCTGTCAGAAATTATTTACAGGAAGGATTCAGTTTTTCTTCTCTCTCAAGCTTTTGTCTTTTGCTCCTTTCTCTTCCAGATGCTCAGTCTCCCTCTGAGAGTGAGGACTTCAGCATTTGTATAATACCGGTATGCATCATGCATTGACATAAACACTTATCTCGCTCCAGAGATTTGCGCTGTCCCCGGTGACAGCCATTCGCACACACTCTTAATCATTCTTCTGCAAATCAATTTAATCTCGGCGAAACAATGCATTTCTGTGTACCCACCAGACACTTGGCTGCCGACACATTGAGCGATGACTTCAGTTGAAAAGAGAGCATGGGCACGCAAACACAAGAGAAGGCGTGTGTGTGTGTGTGTGAGAGAGAGAGAGAGAGAGAGAGAGAAGCAGGGGAAGGACTGAGAAAGAGGAAGGGGAGTAGTGTGTGTGAGAGAGAGAGACAGGGAGGTAGGGATGGAGGGAGAGAGGAAAAGAAGTGTAAATGTATTCTGTCTTCTGTCTTCCCCCGGGTTGTTTCCTCATTGGATGAAGCCCTCCAGACCACACTGGAAGTCTGCTCCGCTCCTCTGGGCTCAATGTGACATTCCAGGAGGGAGCCGATGGATTGCCTTCAAGACAAATCTGCCTAGTGGGCATGGCCACCTCTGACAATATTGATTTTGGAGGAGCCCGATGAGCTCAGCTGTCTTTGGAAACACTTTTCATATTTAATTGCAGCTTCCAGCAGGAACCAGAGGGGTTTATGTACATCGCCGCAGGTGGACTTTGCAGCCAAAAAAATAAAAAAAAATAATAAAATATAACAAAAATTGTGGAGGATGTGATCCAATGTATGGCTTAATACTTCATTTGGCATAGGGAGTGTATCAATGGGCCACTGATGGTGACAAAGCTGTGGCTTCCTCCGTTGTAGATTGCGAAATATCGCTTTATTTAGTCCGTGCTGCACCACATTTTTTTCAATAGTGATAATTTGGGAAACAACAGGAAAATAAAAAAATATATATATTTCCTTCACAATATCTGTTTTAGAATATAAAAAAAGATTTCAACAAAAATCGATTATTTTATCTTATTTTAGACAACAATAATCTTTATTGTGAGTTGTTGACTGCTGTGATGTTGTTGCCTGGAGGTATCCTAAAACTATGCTACATCAGCAGGTCCAAAGTTATGCCTTTTCGTTGCCTCTATCATCAGATAGCCAAGTACAATAGCTATCATCATGTACTGAAAGAACTGAATTTTACATTTTCATCGCTGTTTATTTTAAGCAAGAAAAGCTAGTATGACAAAGATATCAGAGACAGAGCAAAAGTATTTGTGGAATGAAACAGCATCATTTGTGTTGTTTTGACAGCATGCTGCAGCCTAGCACAAGCCTGGACTTGCCTGCCAATTTGCACTGAGTGACATGTCATCTTTATCACATTAAGATGACGTGTGATGTCCATCAATTGTTTGCTAGAATGTTCAGTGAATTCTTCTCTCTGGCTGATATGTCCACTTTGCAGTAGTGAAGTTTATTTCCAGGGTGCTTATTATCATGTAATAACACTGAACAGGCTGACGAGACCTCACTGGGGTTTATGAGGTATACTGTACAGTGCTCTAACTGAGGTAGACAGCATACTGTGTTTATAGACAGCAGGCCTATACTGGGTTCAAATAGACCATAGGCTACTACTACATTTCAGCACCATCATGCCATTCTTATGACCCCTTTGACCCTATTGTCCCGCATTTATAGCAATATAGACCTAGTTATAATTAGTACTTCGGAATAGACAACACAAATTGCACATCATATACGCTAGTGTTTTTGAAATTTACTTTCTTGAAATTCTCCTTTGGCCACATCTTTGTATGGATATCATGTCACCTAAAAGATTAAGAGTACCCCCAGTCGTTTTTTGCAGGTTTACAATAATTGCATATATTTATCTTTAAAGCCCATACATTATGAATGCCTCCTGAATAATGCATGCCGTCATTCAGAGAGTGTTAATGTGGGCAAAGTAACCTTTTTCTCAGTCTTCCGCATAGATATATCACCTCCACCCTTAAGTGATCTTGCATGCAATGAGATTTCTTAGATTCATTGTCTTTTTCCGGTCATAATTCACTGTCTGAAAGCAGAATCATTACCACAGGTTTGAGGGAGGAGGCATTGCAATCCCTTCCGTAATCACCGCATATCAAATAAGGGCTGCTTGTGAAACGAAGGGGATAAGATCTCAGTCTGTTTGGTTATTGTATTCAGCTTACACTTTTATCCAACACAACTTACAAAACACTGCATTGCTATCAAAGCCATTTATAATTTTAAAGAAATTAATGAAAATATATATATTTAGAGCATAGCTAACCACACACAACCACAAAAAGACCAGATTAATGGTCATACAAAACCATACAAACCTTTAACTCTTTAAATCTTTAACACTACCATCAGTTTAACACCTGTGTAACACCCTGCCACATACAATGCAAAATGTAATATCTATTAATATCTTAATATCTATATATTTCAGTTCGCTCTTCAGTTAGTGTTCTGCTTCTCAATCTCAGCACATACAGTATGCTGTAACTCTAATGGTCTTAAAACAGGTGCCACAATGTCCCAGAATGTCTTATTTACACTAGATGAGGATACACATAGAAGTGGAACTAACTTGGCTCTATTGCCATTGGTTTCTTGGGGGCTATTGCCACAAGAGTTTCTTTGATCTCAGCAAATGTTTAAAGGTACAGTATGTGCATGTTTACCGTGTCTGGGAAGAGAGGATGGGTTTGTGTACATCCCATATAGAAATTATGCATGAGGTTGCGAACTCATGTAAACACTGTTCCAGGCAATTATTTAATAACTGCACTTCAAAGTAGCCTATGTGATATTAAACTTTTCTCTGTCCCTTGCCTTCCCTTCCTTTTATCTCTGTTCCTCGAGTGTTTCAAAGACATCATTAGTCAACTTTCACAGCTTTGGCCTTTTGGGATTTGGAGTTTGTGTGCACCAAGACCATTTGTATGCACCCCCGGTGTCACAACAACTCTAGTCTCGCCAATATATTTGACTGTGTTTGATGGCACATAAAGCCTGTTTTCCACATCCTTGAGACATTATCCAAGGACTTTGGGCTATGTCGTTTGAAAACTACTAATTGATGATTCTGTGATGTTAGACACTAAGTCACCAAAAAGTTATTCAACAAATGCTATGGTCAGGAATTATTATTGCAAGAGTCCCTCATTAGTAAAAAAAATCACTCTATCTAACAAAGAGTGCTTTGGATTGCTTTGTACTGTAGCAATACAAACATTGTTGTTAACCAGGGGATGGGTATGACATTGTCAAATTTCTGAAATGTCTCAAGTTCTCTGGTGTAAAACCAGATATATACAGAGTGATATATACAGAGTGATATATACAGAGTGACGTGTTTCTGGGCCTCTGGTCACAGCTAGGGCTCAGCCCCACCTGTTATGCTCTGGTTCTTGGGTCTTCGACCTGAATTTAAATGAACCATGCAGTCTCTCTCTCTCTCTCTCTCTCTCTCTCTCTCTCTCTCTCCCTCTCTCTCTTTCTCTCTCTCTCAGTCAGTAACAAGTTTTCCAATCCACAAAGTTGTAGCTATCATTGTGTTAGTATTATTGATGTTGATTAAGAGAGAGGAGTCCCCATGAGGTGGATATATGAAAGAGATTCACTTTGGGCTGATAAAGCAGTGCATGTGGCGCTTTCACATAGGAAGTAAAATAGACTAACGCTCAGTCACAAACATTAGCACCGAAGAATCTACTGCCCAGAAGAATTAATTAGTAGAGGATCTGAAGCGTTGCTAACCAAACAGAGGCAAATTAAATCTAGTCTCTGTTTGAAAGTTTTCCTTTTTCCAATGGACAGGAAGACTCCAGGAGTTAAAAGAGAGAGTAGTTTGTTGTTGGGAAAAGAAAACGTCTTTAAATCAGGTGTCCTTTCTTGAGGATATGTGAGGAGGATCCTGACGAAATCAATTACCTGGCCCGTCACTGGAAGAAGCGCTCTTGGATGGCAGAGAGGAGGGTGTGGGATGTTGGTGTCTGGGATATTTTCAGACGAATGGTCTTTATCACACACAAGAGGAGACCTCACGTTTGCACCATTAAGCTGCCTCTCAAATGGCTCTAGCTCACATTCACACGCGCCACAAGATGCCCCGGGGGACAATGTCTGTGAGAGTGTGAGGGTGTGTGTGGTGTGTTTCTGTGTGTGTGTGTGTGTGTGGGGGGGGGTTATTGAGGCACATGTTGCAGAGACAACAGGCGAGATGGGCATGACACCACCCCTTCTCTGAATCATAGAGAAAAGCTTCTGATCCCACCGTTTCTATGGCGAGAAACCACAGAGTAATCAATCTAGAGACTGGTGAAGGCTGGCTGCTCTCCTCGACGCCAGGATGCTTGGATGTTAGAAAACCTGCACCGCTCTGCACATTGCATTAGGCTACATTGACTGTACCCACAAGGACACGCCCCGGCCAGTGTGTTAGGATGAACAGTAGGGGATGAACAGTATGAAGGCTTCTGGGTTGGGCAGAATGGGCACTCTGATTCCATTCAGGACTATGGAAGAGACCCCCATTATGCAGTATGAAAGAGCAATGCTTGAAGCCTTAATAAAAGAGCATATAATTACATAATAACTGTTTATCATCCAGCACGCAACTAAATGCTCTATGCTGTATTCACATAAGCTTACTGTCACCACACACACATATCTTGGCATAGTTCTTCTCATTTACAGAAGTGAGTAGCATAAGTTAAGGCAGAGAGAGTTCTCTGATTCAGATAACAGTTAGCCAAGAAGCCCTATTGCATGAGGCATTTTAAATGACAACAAGCAGATGTCCTTGCAAATTTGATTTTCATGTTGAAAAGAATGGTCTGTCACATTATACTGTACAGTACATGCGGTCAGATCTCGCTATTAGATGTTCAGTTTGTTATGCCTTCATTGTCAAAGAAAACATTTTTGTCAAATGTTTATTACTTCATGCATTTAACCTTTTAAAATATTTGGTATATGATATAGGCTACAGTATTCTATTAGCCTACTGCATAGACTAGGCTATTTTCTTTTTCTTTGATGTTACTCTTATGGTCTGGGTATTAGTTTATAAGTAGGCTACAGAGATGCTCCATTTCATTATTCAGTAACATGCAACCCAGCATGAAAAAAGAGTACATTGTTCAAATCAATCCACAGTGACTTCAAGTGGAAGAAATTGTCTGACATTTTTAGTCATACATATTCATATAGAGCATGTAGCCCAATGCTATTGCATGTCATTGCATGTTTAGACTCCTGGGCGAACTGGAGGTGAACTTCTGAACTGCTCTTGAATCTATTGACTCCATGGGCTGTGGATGTGGATCCATAAGACTGTGGTTTGGAAAGCCTAATCCTGGTAGTAAATTAGCAAGTGTTTAATTGAAGTCAGAGTTAAAGGGGTTGCGAGAGAAGAATTTCTGATGGAGGTTATCCTGAGGGTGGCGGTGGATGCGTGTCAGGTGAAACCAAACCATTTTAGTCCTACAATTTGTTGATTTTTTAAATATAAACAACTGATAGCAGTCATTTAACCAAAGACCACTTCAGGAAAGATATATTCAAGTGTAAAGCCCAGATAGCAGTTGGCAGATTTTTGCATGTGAAAATAAAAGCCCGAAGTGCAAATTAGCACATATAGCCTTTACACTAATTTGTGTCCTTCTGAACAGTCTCGTATACCTGTATGGCGGATTTACACAATCTATTTACTTTACCTCATCTTCCTTCATGTCAAGAAAAGCAGAAGCCACAGTGTCATGCGTAAATCGATGTCGTGAGGACCAGTGTAATCCAGTCCGTGTTTTGCTCAGCGCTCTCTCACTCACTCTGTGACTGGGTTATGGGTTGAGTGTGTGAGTCTGTCTTCTCAGGATTTCTAGTTTCCCCTCGCAGATAGAAATACAGAGGACCAGTGTATGAGAGAGAAGTTGACTGAACAGCGCACAGGCTGTCGCTCTTCACACCGGATTCCGGGGGCACTGCTTCTCGGACTAAAAGCGGGCTTGTTCTGTCGGGCGTACAGAGGGAAAGCGGTCTGCTATGTGGTGGATGCAAAGTAAAGTGTGATTTTTGATTTATAAACATTAGTCAACCTGCAGCGGGAAGAGAGTGGAAATCACGGAGCACCACACTCTCACTTTTCCGCGGATTGCAACGGCTCCTGCGTTTGAAATAGCGGATATCTTTTGCTCCGCGCATTTGCAAGGATTTATCACATAGGTGTGCAATGTTCAGAGTACAGGTCGCCTTTTGCACTTTGTCGGTGCTGCTGTCCCTTTCATATGGTGGAGATGTTAAATCGCGGAGCTGCAATGATGTTCGGCAAGCCTACACCGCCAAAGGCTTTAGTCTCGCCAGTGTCCCCCACCAGGAAATATCAGGTAAGGCGAAGCAAAAGAAGTAACATCTTTAATGCCTCCACACTTGTCTCCACGTTGTGCCAGCAGCATTCTTGATCAAAATGCGGTTGCGGTTGGACAGTGCGTTGTTGTGAAATGGCTTATGCTACTGTAAATGATCTTAAAGAATAAAATGTAGGATACACAATAATGAAATGTTAATGTCATGCAATGCTGTGGGAAGATAGTGATAGTAAAACGGCTGTGGCATTAATAGGATATAGGCTACCCTACGTTAATAAGTTTGGCAGCTAGTTTGAATGCCAATAAATTCATTAAAATTGTAATACAGAATTACTATCCTTAAGAGTTTAGACAACAGTCACAATTTTTGTTGAATTTGACACCATAGGCTATAGATTAGTGTGATACATTATTTTGGATGAGGAAATGATGGTAGTAGCCTATTTGAAAAGTTCTGTCATGGCTATAGACTGCATGGGCACTTCTATGACACACAGTAAACACAACAAAAAAGTTATCTTTTCATTATTTTCTCACTTCAGAGGAGTATGCCTTCAGATAATTCGTCCATGACTTTGTTTAGCAAGAACATTTCATATTTGCATATTGTCTAGCCTACAATATTTGTAAAAGGTAGAAAAGTTTGCTCGGCTATTCAGTATTTCCCTTTTATATGTCACCTAATATATGATTTCATTTTAACTAAGCCAATAGGTTGTGTCAATATGCATAACATAACACTGTTATTATTTCTAAAAAAACAAAACAAAACAAAACAAAAAAACAAAGAAAGAAATAGAAAAAGTCCAATAATCTATTGCATGATTACTTTAGTTTTCATGATGGTTTTACAAGCAACATTTCCATATCACATCTCACATGGATCAAGAAGCAATCAAAATTGTCTGATAAAAATGCCAGATTGAGAGTTTAGGGTGCTGCAGCCCACCTGACATGCTCGCCCAACATACCAGTAGGGGGCTCTAATCGCTCAGTAGGGAAGAGGTCTGCTTAGCTTGGAATTTATAAACTCCTCAAGGCTATAGCTTAGCTTTAATTCATGCTCTTTGGCATTGCTCAGATAGGGTTTTCATTTATCTGTTGTGTAGTTATCACATTTACGGTTTAACCAGGAAAGCTGATTAGTGCCTGAGCCCAGAATGTTTTATTGGGGAGGGGGAGCTGAAAAGCCATACTATAGGGCCCTAGATAATCCCTTCATATTGCATCTATCTCACAAATATAATAGACTGAAAGACCAATTAACAATCATTTAGATTTGCTTTAAGCCAGCATATGGTTCTGGGGGTCATATGGAAGCAACAATCCTGAAGTTTAGAATTCATAGCAAATGTTTGTGAGGCAGCGGCGTGTGTGTGTGTGTGTGTGTGTGTGTGTGTGTGTGTGTGTGTGCGTGTGTGCGTGTGTGTGTGTGTGTGTGTGTGTG
>JASCQY010000078.1:10336040-10346040 GCA_030264315.1 Sardinella tawilis | reverse complement strand
GGAGGGGAAGTGAGGCGATGGTGGTGGAGTTGGTTTTCAGATCTGCCGTGTTGCTCGCACTTGTTGCCTGTTGGGAACAAATTGCCAGTACACAGGTTTTTTGGGGGTATGGCATGCCGAGATGACATCTCCAGTACATCATCTTCAAAGCCCCCTGTGAGGTTGTGTCTGATGCGCCTGCTAAATTGCATGTGTCAGAACGGCTTTGTTTGATCCCAACTGTTCTAAATAGCTCTTGGAGGAAGGCTGATGCCGGGGTTCGCCAGCACTAAAGATGCCGACACATTTTCCTGTGATAAAACGAGGGGGGGGGGTGCGGTGGGGCTACAACTCCCTCCTGCATCTGAGGGAAAAAAAATAAAGTAACAAAACTGACTGAATTTATTCATTAGAATATGCTAGAGTCCAGACATTCTACGCATCTGTACAGGGAGGGCCTAGGCACCAGGCTCAGATTCGTCTTCTTCAGCTCTGTTAACTGAAGGCTAGACAGCCTTCAATTCCTCGCCTGGGCTGGTCCTCCTTGACATGCATGAGTCACCCTTCTCTTGGTCCACCCTGATCTAATGTTCTCGATCCTCTGCTATGTGCTCCCGGTCACGACAAGCCCCATCTTGGTGGCGCAGCATGGCGTGGCTTGGATCGGCTTGGCTCGGCTCGGCCTGGCTCGGCTTGGGCTAAGCTCAACCAGCCGCTTACAGTACGTGTGTGCAGGGGGTAATGAAGTGCAGAGTGGACAGCGCTGAAGTCAGGCATAAAGACACAAGCTGACGTCCAATTACTGTACCAGATGTTTCCCAGGAGGAAAGAAAGGAGAGGAGGGGAGGGAAGGGGAGGGGTTACTACTTCTCAGTTGAGGTCTGAACATATGTGAGAATGCTCTTGTTTTCAAACATCAGATCTCAGAAGGTGATCTTAGTTCTCACCTACGAGCAGCATCAAGCTCTCCTCTGACCTAGCACTGTCAGGGTGTTTGGTGGGGTGTGATGTCTGCTCTGATGTTTGCTGTCTTGCTTAGAATACATCTCATGCAATAAGCCCATAAATAAGCCATTTGGATGAAATGTCTCTCTTTTAATGAAATGCAACTGAAAATTGCATGTTTTCCATCTTCTCTCAAGTCCATCCAAATTTAAAATCCTTTTAAGAAAGACGGTATGTTTTTTCCTCTGTGCAGTTATGCACAAAGCACCTCAGGCCTTTCTACCTCTAGATGTTAATTGTAATTACATTCTGAGTTGTGGAGTCAATTTGTTTTAGACTGTCACTGTTTGAATGGTTTTAGACACTTTTCTTGACAATGTGGGTGCAGCAACAATTTCAAAAACTCACGACATTGGTCTGGTGCATTATATTTTGACTACTTTAAACTTTGCCTCCTATTATTAAACTTTATGAAATCATCTTTGAAGTTGTGGTCATGCATTAATCTTCATATTCAAAGAAGAGAGAGAAAATGATTTGGACTGAATGCATATTATCTTGTTACCCATTATTATTGCATTGTAGAACTCGCTTTAATATTCTGAACCTTTGAATTGGTAGTCTTTGGAAGTCTTTGGTGGTGATTTGTCCACTTGCCAAATCACCGCCACTTAACAAACTCCTCAAACCCAATTTTTTAATAAGGTATGCAATGTTCTTATTTACAGGTGAATGTGTCGCCAGGCTGCTCCAAGGCGCTCACACGGATGCTGTATTGCCCATACTGCGGAGGACTGCCCGACCTTAAGCCCTGTGGCAACTACTGCCAGAACGTCATCAAGGGCTGTCTTGCAAATCAGGCTGACTTGGACCCAGAGTGGAACTTATTTATTGGTGAGGTTCTTTTTTAGTCTTTTGTTACTTATCAGTTGAATTATTGATTTGAAGTAGACTGTTTGTGGAAAAAGTGGAGAAGAAAAGTGGTGTTGTACTCACATACCAAGTATTTATGATGCATAGACACATACTGTGTATGACAAAACAAAGAATAGATGCAGTGAGTTAGCTTGTGAAGTACAAAATGTGTTTGGCCAAATTGGTGGTGGTCTGAATGTGCCTGACAGCACATTGCACTTCTTTTCTTTATGTTGGAAAGATTGGTTAAAGATTCATGGCATATTAAGTGTTGATGCAGTGGCAGAAAGCGTTTTTATAAACAGCTGGAAAATACTTGGAAAAAAAATCAATTATGCTTTGAATGCGTTTAGTGCGTGTCTCGTTTTGCAGATCCTCTGTGTGTTAAAGTCGATTTCTACAGTTGAAAATATTTGTCAAAGTCAGCTTGTGAAGCTTTTATTTTGGCAGAGGTTTTTCAGGGATGGCATTAGAAGGTGGGAGTTAAAGCCGTCTTGAGTTTGACAGAGAAGTTCAGAAGTTATCAACATGTGAAACAGGAAGTTGTACTTCTTGCAGTCAAAGTGTTTGTCAAGAGACATGATGCCATCCCCGTCTAGGCAGACAAGCTTTGAGATATTTTGAAAACATAAGTCCGTGTCTGTGCAGGCTCTAGTTTTTGTACACAGGTAGTAGGAGTACACAGCAAAAAGTTTGACAATAATGATAATTTGTTGTTAATTGTGTGTGTTATAATAAGACACCATAAACAGTAGTTTCTTACAAAGCATGTCTGAGTGTGTCTTACTGTATGTCTCAGTGTACAAGGAAATCAGTTGTTGTAGTTAAACCAGCTCGAGTGCATGGCTCATATTTGAGCATAATATACTCTGCCACATGGTAAAAGATGGTACGTGTCACTCAAAAACACTGTACCACAGGGATGTCACATAGTACTATGATGAGCATTCTAAATTTACTGAATTAGGCAAAAAATTCATAGCCACAAATGACAACACTAGGAAAGGAAATTTGTAATCAACCTAGACATCACGTTAACTAGTAGCCTACTGTATGTTCGATATCTAATTTGATTGCCATCATGACCACACTAGGTGTTGATAGTGTTTCTATTTAAACTGATTAGGCTATAAACAGCATTTCAGCCTATTCTCTGGTATGGATGGTGTGAGGTGATTTGTTGTGTTGTGTTTCAGAGTAGCAGGTTTTTGGCACTGGTATTCTTTTGACATCAGTCTTTTTGAAGCCAAGACACTTCAGTGCTAAAGAAACTGAAGTCTGGCCATCATTCTGTAGTTAAGTGTGCCAGCATATGTGCGCGGCTCTCTGTGTCACTCTGTGTTGTCGTCTGCGCGGCTAGTGAGAGATCAAGTGATCAGAACGGCCCATAGTGGCTTTCTCTGCTGCGGCAAGGGGTTTCTGTTGCACGCATTCAGTGAAGTTTTGATGTTTCATTTTTTTTTTTTTTTTGCCTAAGTCCTTTAAATACTCTGTATTGTAAAATTGCACATTGTTAAAACAACAATTGCGATATTATCGTAGACAATATATATATTGCCCACCCCTACTAGGGAGACAATATACTTTACTTAAAGGTTAACCTAGTTCAGTTGTTATAGCTATTTGATACATGCAACTGCAACAATCACACACATTCAAAACTGTTGCTGGTTTTGAACTTCCCAACCTCGGACACTAAATTGTATGTTAAATTGTTGAAAATATAATTCATGAATTATGTAGCACATTGATTCCTGCCTTGTGTCTTACCTTATGTATTTTATTGGAAGAATAAAAAGCAGACACAGAGTTGTATTCTTTGCCATGTTGACAAGTCAGGCTCATTTGCCAAGCTTCACATTTTCAACCAGCATGGAGAGCAGCAACAAAAAGATATTGACTGGGCTTTCTGGTGTCACAGGTCAATTAGCTCTTGTGGAGAATCCATTTTTTTTCCTGCCGTTGCAACTGTAGGCTATTTGATCACACCAGTGCAGGTGGTTTTTGTTTCTGAATGTCATCCCTTAGGAAGCAGCATTTGATTGTTTCTGTGTCCTTCTGGGTGGTAATTGACAGTGGTTCAATTTTCCTTGTATGACTGTGTTGCAGTGCCTTGGTCACCTATATTGATTGCTGGGAAGTATTGCACTCTGTTTTTTTTTTTTTTTTCTAACTAGGCGAGGTTATTATCATTGACTGAAACTGAAATTATAGGGTGTGAAGTCTGAAAACATCAGCACACAAAAGCAACAACACACAAAAGCAAATCTATGTCAAATTGAGCTCTATGCCATTTGCCATTTGCTATACTTACTGCATGCTAAAAATACTATTGTTATCAGTGAAATTATATGATATTGTTATTATATTATTATTATTATTTATTATTATTATTATTATATTATATGTGTGTATTTATTTATTTATTTATCCATTGTCAAATAATAATGGCAAGAAGGAGAAGATGCATGCAAGCACTTAGCCAAAGACTGCCAAGTGTCTCACTGAGACTGTTCTCTACATGAAGGATTCATGACACCATCTCTCCTCTCAGTGGATTTATAAGGGTTTGGAGACGAGTAACAACTTCCAGATAACAGACTCCTACATCCACAGCTCCCCAGGGCCTAATTCTACTTCAGAACCAAAACATGACTAAAGCATGGTAAAACTGAACCAGTGTCCTCCCATTTCTCAGTTCATTTCACAGTTGTATCACGCGTACTGTACTTCAAAAAACGGACTGTTTGTTGAAAATGGTTACACTGTGCGGCTTAACAGATGCTCAGGCAACAGACAGAAAGAGAGCAATATGGAGAGAGTGAGAGAGATAGAGATAGAGAGCGAGAGAGAGAGAGAGAGAGAGCGTGAGAGAGAGAGAGACAGAGATAGAGAGAGAGAGCGAGAGAGAGAGAGAGATGAATGTAGCACATTATACAGTATTTGTCTTTGTCTTCTCTCCTTCATACACTACTAACTACCCGTGCTACTAAAAATGCTTTGGGAATACAAAGTTGTTGTTGTTTTTTTGCCATGACAGTAAACCTCTGTTGAATTGACTGAGAAAGAGGTGTGTGTGTGTGTGTCTGTGTCTGTGTGCGTGTGCGTGCGTGTGTCTGTGTGTGTGTGCCTGTGCGTGCGTGTGTCTGTGTGCATGTGTGTGTGTGTGTGTCTGTGTGTGTGTGTGCATGTGCGTGTGTGTTTGTGTTTGCGTGTGCGTGTGTGTGTGTGTGTGTGCGTGTGTGTGTGTGTGTGTGTGTGTTGTGGGGGGCTGGATGATGATAATGAAAATGATGATGATGATGATGATGATGATAGTGGCTTGTGTGCAGCAGACGTGTCGATGCTTGAGACCTTAGGAGAACTTGGTGGAGCTGGGAGAGGGGGAACATGTTTTTCATCACTGAGCTTTGGGTTCCGTCCGACTCTGTCAGTTTCCCAAAGGAGCCTCCCCACTCCCTCATGCTGTCTCGCGACGTGCCTGGAGCGTCTCAGCGAGTCAGATAGAGCCAAAGGCAAGGCCTTCGGGCCAGAACTGTCTGGACGGATAATATCATATTCAGCCCCAACATTAGAGCTCAGCCCATGCATGCGTTTGGGTGCCATGAAGGTTGGTGTCTGCACGGCTGTACAGAATTACAGAAGAAGGATGACGGGCGAACCTGACACTGGTCATTCTCAGGTTCCAGCAAAGCCTGCTGCTGCTGCTCCTGTTGGACTTCGGGTCGGACACAGTCGGAAATATGCCAGGAGAGGAGGCACAGAGCAGACTTTGTCCAGATCCTCGGAAATAATGTGATGTCCAGTGATTGGGAAGTCTACAGTATAGTATTAGAGGTTCGGTGTATTATAGAAGAGATGTTCATACTAGCCTATGTTTATTTGATTTGGCTAATTCTGTTAATAAAACAGGCCTGTGAAGAACCAGGCATTTGCTTGGGGCCCTGAGCTGAAGGGCGCCACTAAGATCGGCTGATTACTGTATGTATGCCTACAGTATGCCACACTGATTTTAGCCAAGACTGCAACAAACAATTTTGCACAGAATGATGAATATCTTGAAATTGAATATTAACATCACAGATACTGTGTGTAGTCTGTGCACTTTTTGGTGATTTTCAAGAGCATTTTTAATTTTAGAATAATGAATAGGCCTAATTTTAGTTGTTTCATTTATGGTGTTTTACAATAAAGTATGACTTTAAGCTATTCATAGACGACTGTAGGTATACCTACTCAACGCAAGTAAATATATTAATGAAAGATGTTTGAAGATTATAATTTCTATTTGTAGGGCCCCATGTCCTGTTTGCCTGGGGGCCCCTAAGCGCCTTCAAATAGGCCTGGGTGGAAATATTACTGAATTGACATGAAGTATTAAAGTGACATCAGTGTTTGAACACTCGGCAGTGTACTTTTTTCCTTATCCCCCTTTTTATGGGCTTGGCTGTTGATTTAAAACTTTATTTGTTGTCGTTACCTCATGGTGACGATTTTCATAAATAAATCACTCTCATGGCAAAGAGAAATGACATCCCTTTAAAGTAGTGGAAGTTGTCATAGCATTAATGCTCACAGCAGCGTATTTCCCCCAATAAAAGCTGTCTCTTTGGTACAGACTGACATGGGCGGGCATGAGAGAGTAATTCGCCAATGCGTGAGAGGGACAAACTGTAGTAGAACAGGCAGGCCCAGACTGTGCCTTGGCTTGGCACCATTACACCCCTGCACCAGCAAATCCCACCTACACGCTCACTGATTTCGCATGGCATTTTAAGTGCTGGCGCATATTTAGATCAATTAGATAATGTATGTGCAAGCTGTCCAACTACCACCCCACTGCACACACACACACACACACACACACACACACACACACACACACACATCTGCTTCTCATAGCCTTTTAATGTGTATTCACAAACCCCCTGAGTGGCCGAGTGAATATCTGAGCGCGGGTGCTAGCATGCTAGCATGTCCCTGCTGACCAAAGCAGGCCTTGTTAGCAACACATGAGAGGAGAGGACTGCACGGAAAGAAAATGAGAGAGAGAGAGAGAGAGAGAGAGAGAGAGAGAGAGAGAGAGAGAGAGAGAGAGACATGTCGTAGGATCTGGGAGATATCTGACGATGACTTGCAATAGGAGAGATGATCCTATGCTTTTAAACGAGCTGGGCCTTTTGCAAATCCCTCATGAGTAATGCTTCCTGTGGCTAATGGACCTAAGTGTGTCTTATCCAAATTAATCTTTCACATTTCAAATGGCTGCGGAAAGAGATGAACTGTTCCGATGTCACATAGCATGTTAACTGAACATATGATGATAAAAAATAGAAAATATTAAAAAGTAGCCTGTTGAAGTAGCCGCTAGTAGCTTATGGATTTTGTGACATTTCAAGGTTTAGCGTATGAATACTGTATAGGTAGGTTTGATCATTTCACACATTTTTAATGCTTACATATCAGATTGTTTAATACTACATACCTTACTTTCTACAGTAGCCTGTGACTTTTTTTATCAATTTTGCAGGTATTGAATGATATCATCAACTAGATTGATGGTTTTCAGACTCAATCTGTCTAGATAGCATGCAAGGTAAATTTTAACACACACACACACACCCAACACACACACATACACACACACACACACCTTGGATTTTCTAGTCTTTTTTATCACCCCTCTGGCTTATCACTCATCGGCTGCTGTCACTAAAGATATTTCTATCAGCAATTCTGTCCGACCTCAATCACAACACTGGCAGGTTTCACAGCCCTAGATGCATTGCCGATATCTCCAGTGTGGGATCTGGGATAGGACCAGTCGGATCGCCTTGATATATTCTGTAGGTAAAACTAGTTGTACATATATTTTCCTTTAGGGCAACATGCCATTTGCCGAAGTGACACTGAAATACAGCCACAGCACACATTGAAATACTATATACATATTGGTCCTATATGCACTTTGTGGGGAATTATGAATAAATATAACAAACTTTGGAATGTAAGCCATACTGTTAAGTCATTACATAGTGCTCATTATAAAAGCTAATTAAGATGTAGGGCCATGTTGTCCTTTGTTGAGTCCTTTGTCACCACAGTGTAAGTGATCTCATTGATTTTATTTGCTCATTTCTTTTTAATTGCACAGCTCATCTCTCTGTGTAAAGGGATCTCACCACAACCTTGTGATTCATGAAATCTGAAGTCAATAATATTCCCTGCCCTAAGCAAAGGACTTTCATGGAGAACAAAGAAATAAACACTTTTGCAATGTCCTTTCTCAGTAACAATAGTCTGTTTTATAATTACCCTGCTATGGCAAGTAAAATAAACCTTTGTGGGCCTATTTGTTTTTTATGAAGATGAACCATAACTTGTGGGCCGTTAAATTAATGTAGTAGTGTTTAGAGATCTGACTCTGCACAGCACTGCTCATTTTGCTTTGCAGCACTTTTTTGTTTTTGTGTTTATATTTACAACCTTCATTTTAAACCATACGTTCGAATTATAACGTCAGAATATACAGTTCATCTTTGGCCGCCCTGATTCTCGCAGCTTCCCCTGACACAGAGAGCTGCGAGGCGACTGTCTCCCCGCTCCTCTCTCCTGTGTCGCAAAGCGCTTGTGTCGATCTGAACATCTCTTGTTCTTTTTCCGCGAAAGGCGTCGCTCGGCTTGTGTATTTGTCAAAGGTGCTTCTTTGAGATGATCGAGCCGCTGATGGAACCGGTGACAGCTCTGACAGGTGCAAACTCGATACCGCGTTCCAAGTCTGTCACAAAGGTAGGGGCGGAGAGGATGAGTTACTTTTTTTCTCGGCTGTTTCAGATGTCCCCCATTCGCCTCCCTATTCTCCACACATTTGCTTCTGTTCCCACCCCTCTAACCAGACACACACACATACTGTACACAGACACACACACACACACAGAGGGGCTGTTGAGCGTGCTTATCAGGCTGTATGTGGGAGGGATGACTCTTACTTCGAAGTATTGTGTATACGCTATCGAAAGGCGAGGATGCCGGGAGTCTGCGTGAAGCCTTCTGACTCACGAGCCTGGAGTCAAGTTTTCATGTGCAATAAGCGAATAAACACCTCTGCTCGTCTCGAGCTGATGTATGAGCCGATGTATGAGCCGTAGTTTCAATGAATTGGGTTTTTTAAGGCTTAGATACCCCAGGAAGAAGTCCATAATTCTCCATGGTTGTGGCGGCGGTGGTGGTGGTGTTGTTTTTTCTGGCTGGAGATAAGTATGCATGACCAAGGAATGCTGCAAATTAGGAGGCTGTGGAGAGAAGAGGGGATTTACGACAGGGAATCTATTTGCAGCCCGGAGTGAACACCCCTGCTCACCATCGCACATGGTGCTGTGGGTGTCGCTTGTTTGTCTTGTGGGACCATTTTTGGATGGAATTTTTTTGACGCAAGTACATGTAGGCATGCCCTGAACCCCTTATGCTGACAGGATTACATTAACCATATCTCTATCTCTCTCTCTGTCTCTCTCTCTCCCTTTTTCCCCTTCTCCGTCACTCTCTCCCTCTCTGATTTTTTTTTATTTTGGTCGGTGCCTGTATGTAAAGACAGTGCTCAAGGTGTTTAAGATAATACATACTTTAAAGCCTTTTAGATGCATGCCTTGAAGTTATGTGTTGCTCGAATCCTGGTCTATTTTGAATAAGCCCCTGAGGCATCTCCATTGCATCTTCATTAGGATTAAGTCCCTTCACTCACTGCTCTATTATATATCGCATGCATCCTTTAATGCACCTCACGCAGTGCCTGGGATATGCAGTACAGTGCAGTACAGTGCAGTAGGTTGTTTGGTCGGATATGACCTGGAAGCCTGTAAGTTCTCACATGTACTGTAGCTGGGTTTAGAGTTGGTGAAAGACGGGGGTCTAGTGTCCAATCCTCTGGGTTTTCACACACAGTAATGCTAATGGAATAAACATGAATCCCCTAAGTGATGAAAAACTGCATGCTACGACTTTTGTGTGTGTGTGTGTGTGTGTGTGTGTGTGTGTGTGTGTGTGTGTGTGCGCTGTGACACCATAAAGCACCAAGCCCGTTGAGTCTCTATGTACTGGGTATGGCATTGGGTGTGTTTAATGCATCATTGTTTTGGATCAGACTTGTAGCAATGCAGAACAG
>JASCQY010000078.1:10303146-10321495 GCA_030264315.1 Sardinella tawilis | reverse complement strand
AGAGAGAGAGAGAGAGAGAGAGAGAGAGAGAGAGAGATAGATAGAGAGAGAGAGAGAGAGAGAGAGAGAGAGAGAGAAAGAGAGAGTGTGAGAGAGAGAGAGAAAGAAAGAGAGAGAGAGAGAGAAAGAGAGAAAGAGACTGTGTGGTTTGCATTGCATTCTAATGTCCCTGCCCTCATTATCGTATCTGCAGCACGTCAGCACTCAGTGCTGCTGCTCCCTCCTCTTGCCCATTCTGCCCATGTCCTGTCCTGGGCCAGCAAATCCATTCATTAATCCCGGCCAACTAACTGTGTGTGTGTGTGTGGTGCCACCCACCACCCGCCCCCCCATACACTCTCTCTCTTTCTTCGTTTACAGATCGACCCATATCCCTCCCTTGAACTTCAAAGTCACCCATGGGTGAAAGGGCACCATGAAAGCCCATGGAAGTTAGGAATCTTTCTTCTTTGTGTTCTTGGTCCAAAACAAATGCTTGCTTGTCATTGTTACTTACTGTGTCCTTGCTGTGCGCCTGTGCAGTGACATTACACAGTAAAGGTCAATGAACTGGTAAGGATATGAAATCAGGTATGGTGACATGTTAACCCTTTCTAATACAAGAGCCAGGCTATATTTCTGAAATGATCAAATCATATTATTGGTATCTCTGAGTTCTGAATTTCATTAAAGGTATTTTAAGCCTACCAAGAAGCTACTGGAGAGATACACCTGCTACTGTTGTATGTATATATATATATATATATATATACAGTATAGGCTATATGTGTGTGTAGCAACCTATATATATTTTCTTCCCGCTCTCTGTCTTTGTGTTTACAGTTAAGGCAGAGATTATGGAATATTGACCAAGATAGAGCAACATAATATGTTACAACAGGAGCGAACGTGAATAGTTCCGGTCTGCATAAATCGGCACGTCACAATATAAACTTTTACCCGATTTTCTGTATTAACGAATGAGGGCTCGACTTTGGTCTGCATAATGGGGGTCTTTGCCCCTCTCTCCCTTGCAAAAATAGAACACAGAATTCAATGGACGTTTGTTCCTCTCGCTCTGCTTTTACCCTCTCTGGTTAAGGCCTAGAATGTTTGTTTTCCATCACATTTCTTACTTAAGGTCTTACCATGAGAGCTTTCTAAGACCGCCACTGCTGACAAATGCACCCTATGACGTATGTACAAAATTAGCGTAGTTCAGTGGGAATTTGGCCCTTACAACTAGCTTGCCAAGACTGAAGTACGTCACCCCCTCCGTCCGGGCGCACATCAAATGCAGTCAACCGTGTGATTTCATGGTCTGGATATTCACCCTTGCTGGATTTACACTATTGTTTCACGAGTCCGCTCCCTCCTTGAACTGAATTATCTCTGTTTGGCACCTTCAATCTTTCAGCGTGGAGAATCCCTCCCAATGGTCTCCCTCTGGTTTAATAAAATAGCGCGCCGTAACCTCGACACCGGCTGATTGCGATGGCCACAGTCAAAAAAGATTTACTTTTTGATACTCTGCATGCCATTAATTATGCTTTGGCAAGTCCAACCGGCAGAAGCCTGTCTGGTAATAAACGACCGAGGCCAAAGCACTCTTGATTGGATCGCTTTTCCAAGCGGCCTTTTTATGGCTCTCTGGTGCGGTGTTAAATCTGTGCTAGATTAGCACGTTGAGCTCATAAATGACACCGAGGCTTTGACATACAATAGGAACATCTCCTAAAAGGCTGAATGTGACACGTTTTATATGCATTTCTATTTCTCTTTCATGTCTTTGGCGGACGGCACTGCCATTTTTTGGTGAAGAGGTCTGTGTTAAAGTGTTTAATTTTATTTATGTATTTTGAATTTGTTTGATTTAAGGCCTAGTCCATTTCTACAGGATCAGTAAGAGAAAGACCTTTTGACCAAGATCCCAAAAATATAAAATGACACAAAAATGTGTATAGAGTTTTTTTTTTTTTTTTTTTTTTTTTTTTTTTAATCTCACTGGTCTTACAGTGCCTTGCACCTGGCATCTGAATTAACATTGATATTGAAGTCATCAAAAATGTGTTGAAATTCAGTAAGAGAGCTTTATGAGACGAATGTCCTTCTAGAGGGTACAGTATACAGTACGTTTGGGGTCTGAAATATAATTTCTCTCTGTCCTTTAACATTCTTGGAGGGAGGGACAGACAGGAAAAAAAAAAAAAAAAAAAAGCCGGCGCAGCTGGCAAAAGTGCTGTCATGGAAACGGGCAGGGTGTAACCCTAAAAACACATACATATGGTTTGTTTTGTTCGACTGCGGTATGCGTGCTGGAGATAACCACCATGACTCGTAGACATTTTTCCCCACATGATGTATGAGCTTTTCCACCAGACTTAACGTTGACCTAACCTTCCTTAATTTAGGAGCCGATCAGAGGGCAAGAGCCAGTGATCCAAAGCACACTTCACAGAGCTGCACACTGCCTTCTTTGAACCAGCCTGTTGGAACCTTTTTCTTTATCGTCAGTCTGAAGGTTTCTAAGCATTTCAAGTGACCGGTTTGTAAAGCATAACTGGCCATGCAGTGCTGTAGTGTTGTGTGAGTTTTACTTGTATAAATTATTCCTGGCATGATTTAGAGCAAGTAGCCATTCTGTTTTAGTAGGCAAATAATGCCCACCACCACCCATTAAGGTCTTAATGTAGGGCCTAGTAGTGAAACCTACACTAATGATAAACATGCGGTAATACATTATTGCTAGCGCCTATCCAGCTGTTTTTGGATCAGTGCTCAAGAGCCCGTAATAGTTTTAGTACAGAAGGTTGTGTTGAAAATGATTGGCCCACATTGTATTAAGCACAGCAATAAAATGTACGAACATCATGTTGAGTTAAGCTCTGACTGATTTTATTCACATTTTTAATTGAACAATTTATTTAAATGATTAGCACTGTGAGATATTGTTCCTGTTCTCTCATTAAAAAAAAGAAAAGGAAAAATGAAAATAATTTTATGAATGTAGAAACTTCTTAGACCTCCTACATGACAGGAATTCAAGATTGTTGTTATGTAAAGTGAGAGATACCAAAGTTTTTTATTTGAGTTTTCCCCTCCATAATTCCCATTGTTCTCCCACTGTGTGACCTCGACTAGGCTAAAGGACAGGGCACCCAGGTATAAAATTCCCCATCTGTGCTTACCCAGGAAAAGAACACAGCTTGCTGAATGGGCATATGCTCTCCCATAAAGAATTCACAAAGGGAATATTAGTACTGTCACTGTTAGCTTATCATTTAGCTCGGACTCTCTTGCTCTCCCTCTGACACACACACACACACACACACACACACACACACACACACACACACACATTCTCTCTTTCTCTCTCTCTCTTTCCGACACTACTGTGTTCACTCAAGTGCACCAGCAGCGCTGAATTGTTTTGATATTGGAGTTTATTTTCAGCTGCCTCTTTGTTTCGGCTGCCTCTATTTAAAAGCACTAAACCATATTGAAGCTGAAATGTAGAGAAATATGTACCGTGACATTTTCTCACAGTTAAAAGTCGATGTGGGAAAAGGTGTCCCTAAAAACTGGTGTAAAATGAGCCGAGGTGGGTACGGCTGTAGTGTCCTGGCAGCTGTGAATAGCGGGACAGTGTATTGAGCGTGTGAGTCCGGGGCGAGTCCCCCGGGCGTGTGGACTCCAGCAGCAGTCGAGTGGAAAAGGCTTGTTGTTCTGGATGCTGCAGCGACGTCCTGGGACTTAATGGTCTCAGTTACTCTGGGCCTGACCCTTCTGTTCTCTCCGTTTGTGATTTTCTATTCTTTCTCTTTTTTCCCTTTTTTTCTTGTCTTTCTCTTCCTCCTTTTTCTTCTTCTTCTTTTTTTCTTGCATGAATAATAAATAAGTCGGAGCCAGGCGAGGGTAGCCAACAGTCTCTACATGTCTGGCCTCACAAGGCTCGGTCTCCTTAGAAACCATCTGCAGCCAGTAAGCATCATGTCCGCATTGTGCCACCATAAAAAAGAGAAAAAATGTATTAAACAGGAAAAATATTAAAATCTTATAGAATATATAATAAACTATGGGCCTATGATATGAAATATACTGTATATATTTATGTATATTTGCCTCTGGTGTGTACTGTTCCCACCTGACATGGTCAGAGTTGTGATTTGAAGAGTTAATCTGGAGTGTCACACCGTAATTCAGTTGCAGTACTGCACAGCTGATGACATTCTCTCTGGATGAAATCGATAAAAATGAAAAGAGAAAACAAGGTTGTTGTTTTTTTCTTCTTTGAAATAATTGATAGTGCCATTGTTGATACAAGTTGCTGTACACAACCTACATTGATTTTCTTCACTTTCCAGTGATATTTTATATGATAAAATTTCACTTAGGTGGTCTTAGAGTAACCTCATTCCCAAGCCTGTATGGTAGAATCCCTCAGAAGTATACCTTGAGGTTTCCCTGTGAGCTATATTTCAAAATGTTGTGTTTTATGCTGTTCTGTCCTCAGTTATAGTAATGGCTTATCATCTCACAAATATTAACATTGCAGATGCTATGTCCTGCCAGTTGGCATCATTCAGTAGAGCTGTTACACCAGCAGTCTTCACACCACAGGCACAGATGAAAAAAAAAATGGCTGTGGTGTTGGTATGCTGCAATAGTGCCAGAAAATCGCATCTCAGATTTAGATCGATCAATTTATTTAGTTATAAATAAATGAATAAATAAATCTGGAAGCAAACAAACAAGCAAACAAAAATAGATAAATAAAACAGCTCCACACAGCTTTCAACTGTTTATGATTCCACTAGACTTTCCCAACATCCAAACATCTAATAAGTTGTAGCCCATAGCCAAAAGGATTTTTGTTGTTATTGGGCAAGTAGCCTCCATGTACAGTAGCAGTTCTTATTGTATTAAATTTTTTAATAACAGCTACTTTTAATAACAGCTAACTGTCCCTCATGTTTTATTCACTAGCTATGCATCTGAGAACATTATTACACCTAATATGTGTATCATATTTGATTTGCATGCTAGCCGACATCATATACTTTGAATATGCCATATGCCATATGCCACACAATGTGCACCTAGCAATATTCCCTCATCAAATTTTCCTTTAAAGTAAAAAACAAAAAAACAAAAAACAGGAGATATCAACTTTGGAAACAACAAATGCTGCGAAGCACACTTGTTCTTACCCATCCATATTTGCGTTTACCCTGGCGTGCTGAATGATGTATTCTGCCTGATTACATATTGGATGTGCATGGCTGATTGTTTGTTATTAGCATACATAACACCCCCGGGTGTTGTACTGTGTGCAAATGATTGCCATGCAATGTTATGCACACGTGATGGCAAAACTGTTTGTTTTCCTCAAATGAGACTCTTTTACAGTGTATTCATGGTTAACCTGTCTTGGCAAAAGGCAGGGTGGTGGAGGGTTCATGACTTTGATTCCCTAAGTAGCAGGTATCCTTGACTTCTGCTGTGGCCTGGTGGATGGATGTGTTAAATCTCAGGTATTACCAAGGTTACCGTAATCCAGCCCGGATTTTAACTTCGGTTAGAACTCCAGGGACGGAAGGGGAGGCTCTGCCCACACTTAATCTTCTCTCCAGGGCCTTAGTCATCGGTGTCATCGGATCTCTCTCCTAGACCCCCTCCTCACACACACACACGCACGCACACGTACCCTGATTCTTGACGGTCGTGCTCTCAGGCAGCGACATGAAAGCCGGTCTCATTAAACGGTTTGTGGCAATTTGTGCGAGTCCCTGGTGACAGGCACTAAAAAGGAAGCAATTGCAGTGTTCCTCTCTCTCTCTCTCTCTCTCTCTCTCTCTCTCTCTCTCTCTCTCTCCCTCTCTCTCTCTCTTTCTCTCTCTCTCTCTCTCTTGCCGCATCCTGTTGGGATCACCTTTCAGACCTTGGCAAGGGACAGGGCCCGTCGAGCAGAGGGCCATAAAAAGTCCAGGAGTTGCCATGGGGCCAAAGGGAGACAAGGTGGCAGGAAAGAAGGGTTGGGGGTGGGGTTGGGGGGGGCGTAGATGGTGGAGTCAGGGGTGAGGTGAGGATGGCAGTGTGAGAGGGGAGGCAGTTTGTCTCAGTCACGTCCGTTCGTTCACCTGCACCACCACACACACACACACACAAACGCATACGCACACGTACAGTCATTGAGGAAGTGGAGGCCACCTCTGCAACATGAGAGGCTTCTTGTCTGTGCGTTGTCCGTCTGTGAAATGCATGCTCTTCATAAAACGTGCCGAGGCATCGTTATTTTCCCCTGCACACCCCCACCAACACCGCCCCCCGCCCCACCACCACTACCACTTTTTGCCTCCTTCACGACGGCCAGGAGACCTGCTATATATAATCCACTTGTAAATTATTTATCCTCCTACTGTGAATTAGCAAGCCATCTGTGGAGTAGCATGGCATATTGACATGAATCAGTCAGAGCTGTTTGAAAGCTGCCATCTTGACTGTTGTATGCACAATCAATTTGAAATTTGTGCAACTGTGACACGCATTTACTGCATTACAGCGCCATTTTAGGCACCAGGAAAAAAAAGGAGAGAAAAAGAAAAGAAAAAAGAAAAACATATTCTTTACTTGAGAGAAAAAAAAAACAACCCTCTTAATAAGAAAAGAGGAAGAAAGGGGCAAAATGGGAGTACCAAGGGACTTGTTCACTGGGCGAAGCACAAACAGTGCAATATCATGCTGCGTAATCCCCGGGCCAATTAGTCCAATCCACTCTGCTCCTGTCCGCACTTCTTATCTGCGCCAGCATGAAACAAGTGCATTAGCACACTACTCCCGCTAGTCCAAGGAGCAGGGGGTGGGGGGAGGTGAACAAACACAGCTAATGAGAGGTCAGACTTTTTTTTTTTTTTTAAGGAGGCGCAGATCTTAAGGAGGGCCTGGCTCCTTTTGCACTGTAATAGGGGTGTTGGAGGACCTTTGGGGATGGTGTGTGTGTGTGTGTGTGTGTGTGTGTGTGTGCAGCAGACAGGCCTCTAGTAGTACAGCTTTTCCATTGCCAATCTTTTGAACTGCAGCTGGAGTATGAAGTACTGTAAGGAGACACTGGGCACTGACTGTGTATAGGGTGGGGATGTGTGTGTGTGTGTGTGTGTGTGTGTGTGTGTGTGTGTGTGTGATACATGGAGGTTGTGAGAGGCTGGGGTGTGTATTGGACAAGGGCACTTGTGGGAATGCAGCGTACACTTAATATGCAACGGTGGGAGCAAAGGGGCTGCCTTTGTGCTCCAGTGATTCAAGAGGCCGTTTGACATCGCTTCCAAGAGGGTAGTCACCCGGGGCACGTAAAACACTGGCAAGCAGGATGGGCTTGGGGGGTGGGGGGGGGGGGGGTAGAGTATATTCTGCTCGATTGGAAACCTTGGCACCGTCATCGGTACTGTGCAGCAACAACAACAATAATAATAATAATAATAAAAAAAGTAAACTCAGTGTTGAGCCCCTGTGTTAATATATCTGTGACTAATTGGCACTGAATGGGAATGAATGGTGAAGTGTTTTTCTCTCCCCCTTTAAACTGTAATGAGTTGTTTATTCCAAGGTTTGTCACTGCACCAATACCTCAGCCTATTCATTAAAATCATCGAAAACCTTCGTTAAGTCTTTCGAAATGCTATTCATTGCAAAAAACGATTGCATATAGCGTTAATATGGACATCATAGTTGGACATATGTTGCCTCCCTCATCCTTGGACACGTCTCTCTCAACTCTGATCTCTCTATCATGTAAGCCTCAGACAAGTCAATGAAATGAATTCACATAGACCAATGTCATTTAGAAGCTAGCAGCCCACCTTGCCTGTGCAGTGCACATCTCCTTGAAACCCAAGCTGAACCGAATGCATTTAGTTTACCTTGAATGGTTTGTGCCCCCCCACACACACACACACACACTCTCCAGTCCCCACATGGTGAAAGCACCGCGGGGTTTCCTATTGCATTAGTGTCACATGGCCATCTCCTGGGGCTATTTAGCAAAAACAACATCATCAGCTCTCGTAATCCAACACCACCTCCTCGTCCTCGTCCTCGTCCTCCTCCTCCTCCACCTCCACTGCTACTAGTCTCTAGTCCAGAAATTGGATCATATCCAGGAGGATGGACCCATTTTTAAAATGTATCAGCCTTGTCTAATGTAGCCATATTCATTCATATTTATTTCATATTGTTGCGCACTGTTAACATTCTGTGTGTGAAAGAAAGATAGACGGAGAGCAAGTTATGTATATATTGTTTAATAGTTATGTATCTATAAGTTAAGTATGAATATTCAAGTGTGCATTCAAGTGTGTGTGTGTGTGTGTGTGTGCGCGCACACACATGCACATCCAAGACCAAAATTTTGCCTTCATTGTCCAATTCTTTGCAAAGGAACTCCTGTGACACTCGAGAATGCTTCCCTCACATTGAAATACGCTGTAATAGCTCCTCAACATCCAAATGAATTGAGCTCTTCTGGAAAAACTCAAGTTGCTCTGAAGTGTGTGATTGTGAGTGAAAGACTCCTGACTGTATTACCTCATCTTCCTCCGGTCCAGAGGAAACAGGGAGAGAAAAAAAAAAGAAGCACTTTGTCTACTGAACCAGTTCCCAATCACCGAGACAGCTGGCACACAACGTAGCTGCTACTCCTAGTCTTGAGACAGATCGCTCTGTGCTTTGTGACTCGATATTAACAAGTATCTGTGTTATGTTGTGTGTGTGTGTGTGTGTGTGTGTGTGTGTGTGTGTGTGTGTGTGTGTGTGTGTGTGTGTGTGAGATCATAATGGTGCTGATGTTTTTTCTTTGTCTTCTCCTCAAATTGGGGACGACCCGACTCACACACACACCCTAGACATACAGTACCCTCGTAGCCACCGCTCCTTCGTTGTCAGCTTAAAAGTCCCTAACGCTCTGACAGCTGTTCGTGTTGTCAAGGCGTCGCGCACACACTCGCTTGAGAGGAGTCGAAAGCCGGCCGGCCTTGACAGCACGCGCTCAGTGCGCCGCGAAACACGCCAGCCAGCAGCTACCGATTGACACCATTAAATTTAGAGGGAAAAAAAGTGAAAATTAGTCACACCAGTGGGGGCAAACCAGAAATAGGTTTAGTGTTAAGTCAACTGTAGGCTCTTTTTAAGGGCTCATGGTGTGTCTCTGTGTGTGTATGTGTGTGTGTGCGTGTGTGTGTGTGTGTGTGTGTGTGTGCGTGTATGGAGGTGATAATTTGTTTTTAGGCTCTAATGTAAGTAAGAGGAGAGAGGCAGAGAGACTAATGGTGGCGGGTAGGCTCTGCTGGAGGCCCTGGGCTCTGCCGTTGAAAGATGAGCCTCTGGTGGGCCGCCATCTTGCCTGTTAACCTAGCTCATAGCGGGGCTGTGTGCTAATGATCGTTGTGCCGGCGTGAAGGCGGGCCCTCCCAGAATGCCCTGCTGTTCCTGTGCAACCGGCCCCATCCCACTTGCTTGCATCAGACTCGTTTGTTTACTGCCAGGGTCTGTGCTTTAACGAACCTATGAGGCGGAAAGAAGGCCTGGTCAGTCCAGCACTGGCCGGTTGAGTCTTCCTTGGTTATCAGAGGACTACAAGATCAGCGGCAGGCGCACCCTTTACTCTAGGAATGCTGGGATGTTCTTTCTTCCTTCATGGCTATGGTCCTTCCTCCCTTCCTTCTCCCTTTGAATTTCTCTCCCTTCACCTCCCACACCGTCCATTGTCTCTCCCTCTCAAACACACACACACACACACACACACACATACACACACATAGACACACACACTTTTTCTCATTTGTGTAGTGCCCCTTCACTTTACCTGTGTAAAATGTGTTTTTTTTTACACAGAAGCAATCTTCCATTTGCTCCAACCCCCTCCTCATCCTCCTCCTCCTCATCCTCTCTCTTTGTGCTGGTCTTCCAGGATGAGCTCAGCGACAGCTCTCATCAGTCACAGCTGGGGATGAGGAAGACTTCTCACAACATACTTGGGAGGAAAGAGAGAGAGAGGGAGAGGGAGAGAGGGAGAAGGGGTGTTGTTTGGAGAGGGAAGATATGAAAGATGTGATGAATCTGTCGAATGGAGACGTTGACATGACCCTGTCACATTCACTCCCCAGAGGAGTCGAGTCTCTCACCAGCACTGTCTGTCTTCTACCAGACCTGCGTCTTCACAAACGTGCCGCTGCTCCAGCTCTCAACATGGCCACGTCTGGGCCCAGCGCTGGGATAGCCAGCTCATCCTGACCCACTGCAACTCTACTGAGCCCATTTCAGACAGATGTTACTTATACAGCTACTCACGCATTTGCACAGTTACTTATCACACAGAGAAATTCAATTCTGTTTTCTGATTGGCTGACAGGGTGTCATAACGAGACACCTATGGCGTATATCTGGTTAAAAAAAAAACAAAAAAAAACAAACAGATATCAATGCTCTTTTGAATGGTAACTATAGCAACCATGGTAAACGACAGCTGAATGAGCAAGCCTGGCGGCGTCAGGCTGTTCTTTGCCCCGCCTCGTCCATTGTTATTTACCTTACATCAGGGCACCTCGGCGGTTGTTATCCCAAACTTATACTGTTAACTTATACGGCACGTCCCAACCTACATTCCAGTGGAAGCAGTGGTGGAGTACATCGAGCTGCCAAAAAATGAGCCAAAATGATGCAACCTGAACGGAATTATAGTGGTTTTAGCGAGGCAGCAAAATAGCGTAGCAATGGGGGAAGGCTGTTTACGTAGCTTTTCCGTTAGAAGCGTACCCACTTTGCTACGCTATTTTACTGCCTCGCTAAAACCGCCTTAACTCCGTTCAGGTAGCATCATTTCGGCTCATTTTTTGTCAGCTCATTGTACCACTGCTTCCACTGGAATGTAGGTTGGGACATGCCGGCGTTCTCCTTTAATCAGTGTAGTTATAGATCAGCAAGTTGCAGATAGCCTGCAACTTGACTGATGCATTTCTACTAATATTATACAAATTGACCTCATATCAAGCACTTTCGTTAGCCACCAATTAAGGAGTTTATCACGCTGAGGTTGCTGTTGCTCCCCATGTGGCGTTAGCATTTGGAAAGCGCTCCGTGGTGCATAGATTGACACATCAGCCGAGGTGACAGAGCATCCAGCAGAGTTATGTCTGTCATGGCAGACAGCTCCCCTAGAACCACCTCTGGTTCCCCCCTAGGTGACACACACACACACACACGCACATGCACACACACACACGCACACGCACACACACACACACACACACACACGTGCGCGCATGCCGACAGACCCTGTCATGAGCCCCGGGTGCCATTTATCACCTATATAGTCATCACATCTGTCATCAGTTTGATACATGCAAAGAATCAAAGCACAAAGCACATTTGCACTGTGATTTCGGAATAATTTGCAGACACTAACTGATAAAGAGCTGCTGCGTACAGTGTCTCACGTCGGAGCTAGACCACAGGGATCTAATCTTGTGTCTCATCTTCGGTGGAAAAGATCAGAATTCTGCGAGGGGGGAAAAAAGCTTGTGCTAGATCACTGACTGATAAGCATCAATCTGTTCATCTTGTGAAGCGAGGCACAGAGCATAAATACAATCAATAATTCACACCCAGCATCCTTGGGAATCTCACTTGTGGAGATACTACCAAAGAATCAATGGCAATGTGTTAATTTATTTTTCATATTGCATTATTTATACATATGTTGTTTTCATGTTATCAATTTAACATACTGAAATGTAAAGCAATTTTTTAAAAAATATATATAAAAAATTGGTATTACAGTAAAACAATTGAAATAAAGTAAAATAAACAAAATAATAAATAATATAAAAATAGTAACACCTTGCCTTAAGTACTTACTGCAAGTCTGTAAAATGCCATGTAAAACACCACCAAGCATCTCTCACACATCTTTCATTCAGAGGATCTTTCTAGAATGCCCCGAAATAGCTTTCCTCTACCACCTCATGCAAACTGATCATCTTGGATTGCCATGCTCAGATTTGCATGTGGCACGTGTAAAAAGAAAATAAAAAAACAGCAGCAACAACAACAAACATCTGCCTGAGTGTTAGTGATGGCATCTGGAGCCGACTCAATTAACAGTCTGAAACCATCTCTCGCCACAAAGTATTTCAGTTTCTCTCCACATTGAGTGTTTATCCCTATTTTTGTGGTTGTGACATCTTGGCTTGACAACTTTGTAAAAAAAAAAAAAAGTAAAATAGGTGCCATAAAAAAATATCTGTGAGAAAAAGAGAAAGAAAGAATCTGTGCCTTTGAAGTGCAGCATTGTGTACTTGTGTCTGAATCTACTTAACAAATGTACTGAATAAGTGTATAGTACATCAACATCTAGTTGATAGCTGTGAATCTGGCAATGCAACAAAAAAATCAAGGGTTTTCTTTTCTTATTTTCAAGCTGGGATCCAATCCACTCAGAAATAACCTGTCTCCCATATCTCAAATCCTTTGTCCACAGTTAATACCTGAAATACTCCAGCTGCATCAGTTTACTTTCTGGTGTAGAGAGACAGGACAAAAAAAAAAAAAAGATCACAATACCTCCAATTCAGCTGAGTGGAAATCAGCCTGGAATTGATTTTTGCCCCTATCCCTTTGCTTTGTTTGCCACTAGACATACAAGCTGAACTTATCTTCACTTTTAATTTACAATGCTCCCCTCTGTGGACCACTTGGCCATTATCAGAGTTGAAAGTTTAATGGCAATATTGAGCCAGATCAGGTCAAGCAGTGCAGCTCTTTTCAAATGAACTTTAGCATGTAATTAAAAGTATTCGTAGAATTTGGGAAAGTTAGGATGCAGTCCTATCATCACCACAATGAGGAGCATTTTTCAATTGTGTTGTTGTTGTTCAACTGAATGCATCACTTGATTTCCAATCATTTTGTTCTGGTCATGAAAAAAAAAAAAAAAAAAGTGGTTATTCATGATAACCCACTCCCCCCTACACACCATACACACACACACAAACACACATGCCCACACATAATCGTAAGCCCCATTATGTTTAATTAAACCCTTTGTTTTGTCTACTGTATTTTGCAGGTGGTGGATATCAAGGAGAAACTGAAGGAGTCCAAGAAGTTCTGGTCGGGCTTGCCCAACAGCATCTGCTCAGAGGAGAGGGTGGTGGGCTCAGACTCGGAGCAGTGCTGGAACAGTCACACCAAGGGCAGGTAAGATGCCTATCAGGATGCTGCCAGCCTCTCACTTCCACCAACGGGAAGTGGTGAGAGGGAGAGTAGCTCACTGTCAGGGACATTTGTGTGTGTGTGTGTGTGTGTGTGTGTGTGTGTGTGTGTATGTGTGTGAGAGAGAGAGAGAGAGAGAGAGCTAGAGAGAATGGGTGTTTGTGTGTGTGTGTGTCTCTCCATGAGGGTTGTATGAGTTTTATACATTTATAGCCGTGCAATTTCATCCCAGGCCTCTCACGGGAGGCTGTATTCATGTTCCCCATATAGTGCTGCAGCGAGTAGAGCACAATAAAAAGCCCACATGACTGTGCTGTGTCAAAGGGTAGGAAACACAGCGCTATACCATTTTCCATAGATATTATTACACTAATAATCTATCATTTATAATATCTAATTCTATATCAAGAGTCTTTTTCCTGATTTCAGTCAGTCTAAAATCATGTTTATGAGTTTATGAAAGCTTATGAATCTTTTGACTTTTATGTCATACCTTGTACAGCACTGCCGGAGTTGTCATATGTCTAGAATTTTAATTGGATGTGTAATCATTTTTGGCATGTTTCTGTTGCTTTGACTCTGTTTTGAGAAGAGCAGTCTTGACAGCCCCTCAAAAGATGCATTACGCTGCGTGATGATACTTCCATCTGGACTTTTGTATTTGTCGCTGACAGCTTTAAAAATTGTAGCTTCGCTCACTCCACCAAGTGACGTTTGTGTTTCTGGACTAGCAAATGGCTTTCTCACAGGAAACGCCTTATGAAGCTGAGCTGGCAGGAAATCTGCTACTATGTGTGAAATTAACAATTTCATCAGTCATGTTGCATTATAAAAAGAACAACAGATTGTAGACCAGTAGCCAGTCAACATCATTTGTGCCTCTTTAGTGTGACTGGTCATCGTGAGCAGAATGACATTTTCCCCCCTTGTTTGAAAATGCCAAACTACTTTAGAAAAATAACCGTCCTAATGTAAACCGTCCTTATAACTGTCCCAATGTAAACATCAGTTGTTTGCATTCTGAGGCCCTCAGTTATAGATGTGTTTGAGTGTTAGAACTAAATGGCAGTGTTCTGGTATCATTTCCCTAAACTGGCCGATAGGACTGCCTGCTAACAGCATAGAACTGCACTTATGTACTGTATGGACCAGATTGAACTGGACTTAGTGCACTCAGCAAGGATGCTTCCGAAGGATAGTGTCTGTAAATGTGGGAATTACACAACTAGTTTTGTAATTTAAACAAAGAAAAGACTGAGTGCTCTTGGTAGAAATCGGTATCTTCCTAATTCCGAAGACTCGGTGTGGTTGAAACCGGTTGGCATTTTCAACTATACCCCAAGTTAAATAAAGGGCTTTTAATTAACTTATTCCTTGGCTCGTGCAAGAGCCTGAAGTTGGCCTAGTAGTTTTGTTATTTGTCATTTGTTTTGTCATTTGTCATGTACAGTAATAGCCTAGTGTTGTCTAGCCATGGTACTTGCATGCTATTTACAAAGCAAGATGAAAGCCATCAGTGCTGTTCCATTCAGGAAGCTGGCTTACAGTTCACCTGCTGCAACAACAGGAGTGCTGACATGAATTCGGCCGGTCTCATGAAGGGAGAACAGTGTTCCCGATAGAAGACACACCCTCTTCCCCAAAAACCAAACTCAACATTCTGCTCCTGGACATCTGCCTGGAGTCTTTAAACACAAGGCAGGAAAGCCTGGCAGGCGAAACAGTCACAGCCCCCCTGCTTTGGCCCTCCCATCTCTGAGTGATAACATTACCAGATGGTGCCATAAAAATACTTTTTCTCCTTTTTTTATTTCACTGTTTCCCCCCTACTCTTCCAACACACAGCAGTCTGCCACAAAAACCACAAATGGGGGCAGAGTGGGTGTCTTGAAACGATAAAAGGTGCTTATTACCCGTGATGAGGTGGTTCTTCACTGGAGGAAGTCCCCAATCCACACACACACACACACGCACACACACATTCACTCCTTACTTTCAGTTTTTCATAAAGCTCTGCTTTGAACCCAATATTAAATGTCATTGTGCTACAAATAATGGCCTTGCTATTTAAGTGAAATAGAGTCAGTCCATTTGTTCTGACCGAATTAAAAATCAAGAATTTTCCAATTATAAAGTATGGATTGAGTTATTGTCCTCTACATTTCAAGTCAGCGGCAATGAATTACTTTAGTGGACATTCAGGACATGCAGCCAAGCTCAGGAATCTTACAGGATTGCACTTCGGTGCCGGTGTTAGCTTCACCTTGATTATTCAGGTCGATTCAGGCGAAGGTCTCCCCAGCACGCTCCCGTGACCCCCAACCCAGCAACCCTCCATTTCCCCTTGCCAGTGATCTCCGTAAACATTTACTGGCTGTGACAGTCGGAGGAGGTAAACAAGCGTGCGGACGAGATGAATTGGGGAAAACACGGAAGCCCCAGTCCCTCGCCCCATCCGTGGCCCTGGCGATGAGGCGACACAAGTAGAAGCAGGGGACAGTGGGTAATGGGCTGTCTCCTCTCATTATGCAGGCCAGGCTTATGGCCATTCTAGAACACTCGAAGCTAAAAGGGATCTCCAAGCTGCTCGCTGCTTTTTAAACAACTTAATGGGTGAATCCCAATGACTCCTCTACACTGTGAGCTCCGGACCCTCAAAGTCTTAACTGCCTTAACCGTCCATGAATATCTTACAAACACTGTGATTCTGAAGTGTGTCCTCTAAGCCTATTACATTAAAGTGTGTGTGTGTGTGTGCATGTGTGTGTGTGACATAGCATATGGCTACTTATATTCGGTGAATAAATGAAACATATGATTCATAATATTTTAGTGTGAGATCTTAACATACACTATATGGAGCACTTAACAAGACAGGGTTGCCGTAAAGAAGCCATAAGACATATTATGGGATGTACAGGAAGGCATTGTAATAAAGACAGTCATAATGAATATTGATAGTGTGAGGAGGAGATTGCCAGCATAAAATCCACAGAAAATGTGACAAAGGTATCATAGGATATTGAAAGGACAAGAAGCCTATGATTCATTTGCGAGACTGAGGATGAGTGGAATGTCATTAGAATGACCAAATGTTACATCATTCTCAATATATGCCACAGCGCTTTGCATTTCAAAAGGATTCTTTCATTTTTAATGGGCTGTTTTGCAGGTACTTTCCTGAAGTGGTTAAGGATGGCTTGACAAATCAGCTGCACAATCCTGAGGTGGAGGTGGACATCACCCGACCCGACACCTTTATCCGCCAGCAGATCATGGCGCTCCGCATGATGACCACCAAGTTACGCAACGCCTACAATGGCAACGACATCTATTTCCAAGACTCCAGTGAGTACCCTGTAGGCTACGAAATTACAATGTAACAGTAACACATAATGGATTCGCCGTCCTTTCACATTAGCATCGTCTGTTTTGGCGCCTACTGAATGTGTCATTTAGAGGGTTCTGAACAACAGCCTTGCAACTCTTGTCTCATCCCGAAGCAAGTGTCTCTTTTCCTCACAGCTTACTTCCCCAGCAGAGCTAGATCAAAGCAGTAATGAAAGTAATGTTTCACTCTTTTGGGTTTTATTTTGTCTAGAATCAATGAAGTGTTTGTGAAATGAAAGAGTTTCAGTGAGAGCCACAAGTCTCTGACTGAGTTTGTGTCTGACAGTTTTACTGGAAAACGAATGAAACATGAAATATCACCTATGAAAAGTCTCCCATAATGAAAGCCCACACATAAAAATACATAACATCCTACAAACATAACAGGTACTGTAATAAGTTACCTTTCATGGCTAAATGCCATAGTTGACACCATTGAGCTTTAGTTGAAATATACATAAGAACAATAATTGTTCACATGTAATGCAGTTGTGAATGCTCACTGCAGAGACTAACAGACCTCCAAGTACTAACATAACCCAACAGCTTAGACAGAGCGGTGCTATAACCTGCTATTCTGCTATAGCCTATGTGTTGTGCTGTCAAAAACTCACTCCATCTTTCAGTGACTTCATTAATCAGTCTCTTTCTCTCTCTCTCTCTCTCTCTCTCTGTCACACACACACATACACACACACGCAGTCACACACATACACAGAGACACACACAAACACACACCCTGCTGTACGTGCGAAATAGGATCTGGGCTTTCAGTCTAACAGGCCTTGCAGTGGCCCAGTTGAGCAACAATGAGGCCTTCAGGCAGGAAGACTTTCACTGTAAGGTGCTGGCCAAACAGAGTTGGCCCTAACCTTGTAAGAGACAGACCTGTGGTTAGAGTCCGCCACCACTTTAGTGTGTACTGTCCCTCCGCCAGCTATCGCTTAAGTGTGTAGTGTCCCACCGTTTGCCACCTTTTAAATGTGTAGCGTCTGACCATCATCCCTCGCCTAAGTGTGTACTGTCCCAACATAATCCCCCGCGTAAGTGTGTACTGTTCCACCATGATCCCCTGCTTAAGTGTACGCTGTCCCACCATTAGCCACCTTTTAAGTGTGTACTGTCCCAGTGTTAGCCACCTTTTAAGTGTGCACTGTCCCAGTGTTAGCCACCTTTTAAGTGTGCACTGTCCCAGTGTTAGCCATCTTTTAAGTGTGCACTGTCCCAGTGTTAGCCATCTTTTCAGTGTGTACTGTCCCAGTGTTAGCCACCTTTTAAGTGTGTACTGTCCCAGTGTTAGCCATCTTTTCAGTGTGTACTGTCCCAGTGTTAGCCTCCTCTTAAGTCTGTCGTGTCCCAGTATCAGCCTCCACTGTCCCAGCTCACAGTCTGGGGACAATCAAAGAACAGCACAGGAGAGGATTTACACTTTTAATGCAGACACCCACAGATGCCCATTGCTATACAGTATACTGTATTCACTGTGGTTATGTCTCATACGTTTTGTTTCTGATTGGCATGCTGGTGAGGGAGGCCATGGTCAATTCCTTGCTTGAGCATATGT
Source organism: Sardinella tawilis (assembly GCA_030264315.1). NCBI lineage: Eukaryota > Metazoa > Chordata > Actinopteri > Clupeiformes > Clupeidae > Sardinella > Sardinella tawilis. The sequence goes on along the minus strand of JASCQY010000078.1, from coordinate 10,303,299 downwards.
ACAGTCACGTCTGACTGCCTACTGTGTGTGTGTGTGTGTGTGTGTGAGTATGTCTTTATGGGTGTGAATATATCTATGGGTGAATTTCTACATCTTCTGAAAAGAGTGAAAAAGATCAAGGTCTGGTTTAATTGTTTTATTGTTATATCAGTG
>JASCQY010000078.1:10103502-10111002 GCA_030264315.1 Sardinella tawilis | reverse complement strand
ATTGCAGTTTCTCAGACCTACAAGAAGGATGGTGATTCACTAATTTGGAGGTCTCAGGCAGTGTGTGTTTTTATCAGTGTGTAACGGGGCACGTGACAGTGAAGCCTTTCATTTGGCCTAAACTTTGTCAGTGGCCTCTTAAAGTTGTACCTCGGCAGTTTGTCCAGAAAAGGCACGGTGGAGGTCACAGATATACCAAGTTTCCTGGGATGCCTGGGGGTCTCCCGTATTTTGTGACACCAGAACACTCAGGAGTAATATAGAGTCTCCTACAAGTCACAAAAATGTATAAAAAGTGGGAGAACCTGCGAGAACAATTGACTAATGTGGCAAGAGAGATGGGGAGCGAGGGAGGGTGAGAGAGACAGAGAGTGACAGGGTAAGCCTCAGTCCTGTGTAGTATTTTTGCAGATGAACCTTAAAGCAGTTCTCCGGAGTGAATCAAACCGAAGCCCTGTTGCCTGAGGCTGCCGAGTGCTGTCGATAGGTATCAGAACAGTAGGTACAATGTAGACCGAATTCGAGAACTAGCCGCTACCATTAACTGATTAGGGCATGTCTTTTTCGCTATGGTTTCATTTTCACATGCCCTACTCAGTTAGCGGTAGCGGCTATTTCTCAAATTCGGTCTACGTTGTACCTGCTGATGTAGTTCTGATACCTATCGACAGCACTCCTCAGCCTCAGACAACAGAGTTTTGGTTTGATTCACTCCGGAGAATTCCTTTAACAGATCATCTGTATCTCATGAGGTGATTTAGTAAAGCAAAGATGCTCAGGCACAGTCGGCATATACATAAAACACCCTACATTTCCACTACGGAGTGTTTCACAGACAGCTGATGAGAGTTTATAAGTTCAGTCCTCCCTGAAATGAGTTTCTGCAGGTTGGGATGTCTGAGGTCATGGCGGAACACATCCTCTAAAAGAGTACTGCAGATTGGGTGGCTAATATTTTCTCACTCCCCTGGGGAAAACACTGGAAAATCACTGTTGCATCATGGGAAGTGAGCCCGTGTGCTTGCTTCGTTGGCATATTTCCTGAGCACTTGAGGTGCAGACTATTTCATTTTGTAAATGTCACCTGTCTAAATCTGAATGTTGGAGTATAGGCAAATGATTCATTTCTTTTTGAACACACACTGACAGCTTATCAGGTGATATTTGGAATTACAACATGCTGATAATGTGGGCCCTTAAGTGATTCAGGGTTTGGCAAATTCTCTACATCACCACTGATATGTATAATGGAAAAAAAAATACTGCCATAGTATTCAAATATTAACATACTGTAACATAAATAATAGCAATGCTTACACTCCCTAGTTTAATTTAAGATTTGCTCACAAAGTTTAATTTGCCCGATTACACCATTTCTTCGTCCTTAAGAGTTTATAATTACTTTTTTTGGGGGAAAAAAAATCTGAAAGAGTAGATGATAGCGTAGCATCTCCTAGAAACCCCATTTGCTCCAAGGGATGGAACGCTAATAAAAGAGCTTCTGCATCGCTCCAGGACACCTCATCTCCTGGCTACGGAAAACAGTGGTGCGTCAAGACAAAATTAATTAAAAACAACACAAAACTTTGTTCTCTCTCTTTTTTTTTTATTTAAACATTCTAGCCATGAAACCCCCGCCCCACTGAGGAGATCACCCCTCCTTCTCCTCCTTCTCCTCCTCCACTTATCCCACCCCCACCACCTAAAATTTGATAATTGACCTTGTGATTTGCATTCCCCTTCTGGCCAGCTGTCACTTGGCAGTTCACCAGGGGGGTGGAAAGGATTTAACAACACAGGATGCCAGCTTTTATTTTTTTTTAAGAAGGCCAGGTATCCTCTGAAGGAAAAGCAGGATAAATTGCAGTGATGACAGCTTGTCAACTGAGCTGACCGTGCTGTGGTTAATACCGGACACAGACCAGGTGCAGCAAGGTAGCTCAGAAAGAACGAAGAAAAGACGGAGGATGTGGAGAAGAAGAAGAAGGAGGAGGAGGAGGAGAAAAAAAAGACAAGGCCTCCCTCTACTGACAGGCCTTAACCATCCTTAGACCCCTCAAGTGTAGTGACATACCCTTCTCCAGCTAGCCTGACAAGTGCTGCTTCCTGCCAGCTATTGATCTGGATTGGACAATTCCCATGATTGCCCTCACTCCCTGAGCATCCGGGATGTGTCAGGCGATCTAACACTTTGACTGGAGCAGGAGGAGAAGGAGAGAAAGAAGGCTGGGGTGGGGGTGGGGGAGAAGGAGGAGAAGAAGAGGAAGAAGACGGAGGTGGAGGAGGTGGTGGTGGTGGTGGTGGTAATGGTGGTGGAGATATCGGGTCATGATTCTTCAGCTCAGTGTCAAGACCATTACACGGAAAGGTGGAATACAGAAGAATAGGGAACCATTAGTATGCCAGTGTGAATATATTCACAGGGGATTTTGCCCTCCGTGCCCTCTCTCTCTCTCTCTCTCTCTCTCTCTCTCTCCCTCGCCTTCTCTCTCACTCTGCCTTAAACCGGTCAGATGATTTGGATGTCATCCATCATCAGTCGATTTACCTTCCCCTGTCAGAAGCCGCCAAAGGGGCTTTTAGGGCCGAGGAGTCTCCCTGCAAATTAGTTGTTTATTCTTCTCCCCCATCAGGACCGATATGAGTTCTCTCATATCCATTTCAGATCCATAGCCGACAACTACTCAGACAAAACAAAAACAACGTCAGAAACGATACAACTGGAAATTCATAAAGGAAAAAAGACAGGGGAAAGGGAAAAAAAAAAAACAAAAAAAAAACACCCAGTCGGGTCTGACTCAGTGAAAACTCGATTAATGTGCCTGGCTGCAGAGATAAGGGAGGGAACAGGGAAACAAATTAAAAAGTACAGAGTTTGATGGTTATTGATTTGCGTGTAATGTCGCCCAGTGGCTTGCTGCAATATCAATTGTTACATTTCTATGTAAAGCCATGCTCGGCTGAATTGGATGTTTGTTTTTGTTCGTGCCTCCTCTGACGAAGATGGCTCTCTTGTAGCTGTCGACTTCTGGCCAAACTCCTCAAAGCACGCCAAGGCGTCCCTATCTGGAGTTCAGCCCTTTAAATAGAAATCTGAATTCCACAGCCCAACACTGCTTGGCACAGCAAGCCTTATGTGTTCACCAAACCAATTAAATAGGACTAGAAGCAATTATAGTGAGAATCGTTGCATATGCTACTCTTGCCAACAGAAAAATTCCACTTGTCACTGGTAGTCACCTACAAGAGTACTCCATATTGTTGTGTTGCCAGTTCCATTTTTAATTTGATATTTTATTGACAACACTGAACAATATACAGTAAAACTGTGAATAGACAAAATTACAGGTTTTTGGTATTTCATGGAGGTGCACAGTTCTAGCTTACAAGTACACTGTCCCAGCATGCAGTATAAGAGACCTTATTAAAACAATGCAGACCACCTGGTATGTTGATTCACATGAGTGATCTAATTACCATACCAGGTAACAGACCCCTGCTGTTCTGCTCTGAGAACAACATAAAGAGGAAAGACAGGGAGATGCAACTAAATGTGATTCATTCTGAAGAACATTTGCCAGTATATCATAATAAGAAACTATCACGATGCTATCTCTCATTGTTCTTTTGTATTTATATAATAATAATAATAATAATAATGTTTATTTATATAACACTTCAAAAACACAGTTTCAAAGTGCTGAACAAAATTAGGAAAAAAGAGAATATAATAATAATTAAATCTTCAAAAATATATATACTTAAGAACTCAACATTAATATAAAAATGAAAAAAATACTTAACACATAATGAAGACTTAACACTGAAATAAAAATTAGCTCTGAAAAAAGCTTAGCTCTAAAATAAAACTTATCACTTAAACAAAACTAGGAAAAGCCTTCTTATAAAGATGTGTTTTAAGGAGGGACTTAAATGAGGATACAGACTTGGCTGACCTAACTTCATCAGGCAATTCCAGAGCCAGAGCCTATAAGTGCCCTGACACTAAAGGCCTTATCTCCTTTAGTTTTCAGATTGGCCATGATGTATGGAGATCAAACACCCATAACATTGTGCCATTCCAAATGAATATTTATTTAGCTAAGCAACTTTGGTTGCAGCTTAAAATTCCAAAGATACAAATAGTTGCCTGGCCTGACCTTTTAAGTGGCCGCCAGAGTGGATAGCATAAGGAGAGGAGAACAGTCTTTCGTTAAGAAGTTGAATTGAGTTGTATTGACCCGCCACCAATGAGCTTATTACTCCCATTTTGCTTGTTTGTTTGTTTGCTTGTTTTCTTGCTGCTTTGTTTACATTATATAGTCTCCCTAACTCTCCCATTGTCCTGTGACTCCACTCTCTATTTTCTGATAGCATCCTTTCATTTCGGCAGACGACTATTGCTTATTCCTCTCCTTTGTCTGCGCAGAGCCACTTTCATGCACAAGGAGACAGAGATCTCTACGTTTGAAAGAAAAAAAAAATGTCATTGTACAAAAGTAAATACAGACAGGCTTTTCATTCTTTTGTTTTCTTTTTTTTGGCTTGGATGGAACATGAGAAACAGTGGGCAGAGGGAAGCGCTAATAATGGCTAATAATAATAAACAGCCAATAAAAGGGCATTTGGAGCACATGATGAAGAGGCTCTAATCAAGACGAGAGGGAAATCAGGTCCTTCATAAGGACTGAGGATGAAATGAGAGATGAAATGGAGAGAGAGAGAAAGAGAGAGAGAGAGAGAAACAGAAAAAGTGACGTTCTCCTTGAAACAGAAATGGAGGAAGTCAGAGATATGGCTCCACTCAGGGAATATTGACTAAGAGAAAGCGAGAGTGTGTGTGTGTGTGTGTGAGATAGAGAGAGAGAGAGGAGGAATACAAGATGAAGAAAGAGGGAGATGCTACTCACTGAGGAGTTGGAGACAGAAAGGACGAACAAGGGTAAGTGACATTTTCAGACGGGAAATGGAAGGAGAAAAAAATAGTGGTGGGAGGGGGCAAAAATGTTGGAGAGAGGAAAAGAGAAAGGGAGGAAAAGAGAAAGAGAGAGAGAGAGAGAGAGAGAGGTGTCATAAACACATCTGTCACTGCGTCTGACAGGCCCTGCCGGATGACAACCTCGGCCCATATGTGACTTAATCCCCTTCATCATACACAGGCCCGATACTGTCACGGCCCTCATATCAACTGTTACCTATACGTGGAAACACAGTCACAGCCAGCGAGACAGACGCACGCATTGCCAAATGCCATTAATCTCTGGCTATCAATCTGAGACATGGCGCTGAGGAATTGTCAATCAAACTATCCCAGAAACACTCTGCCTGAGGAGGAGCCTCTGGTATCTGTGCAGTTTCTTTCTTTTTTTCCCCCCTTTTTTTCCTGGCCGATGGTAGCACAAGGAGTTTCTTTTCTAATGTGGACCTTATTGTGTGCTTGACCTTCTAAGGCTGAGCCCAGTAATTCAGGGAGAGGCATTGGCGGTCATGATGTCTGGGCTGCAGATGGGTTTGGAATAGATAGAGCCTTGTCTTGGTTCGTGAGGAAACCACGACCCGTGTCGCAAAGCTTTCATTCGTCTGCTGTCAACAACAGTGACAACACAGAAGAAAAGCAACAGATAAAAATATACAGATGGAGAAAAACAATGAAAGGCTATAAGGTGTGTGTGTGTGTGTGTGTTTGTGTGTGTGTGTGTGTGTGTTTTTGTGTGTGTGTGTGTGTGTGTGTGTGTGTGTGTGTTTTGTGTGTGTGTGAGTGTGTGTGTGTGTTTGTTTGTGTGTGTGTGTGTGTGTGTGTGTGTGTGTGGACTCTTTCAGAGCCTGCTTTCTTTCTATAGCTTCATTCTTTAGTTAATAAGCAAAGAAAAATGCAATAGTGTTTGGCCTGATGTTAACTTGAGGTGACTGTATCAGTGAGGTCAGGCTGTGCATGGCCATGTCCTCATACAAGTCTAGCTGACTGGTCAGCCAAAGAAACATTTGGGCAAAAAAAAAAAAAAAAAAACATTCCCTGAAGAAGAAACATTCCCTGGATGTCCATGTCTTAAACATTCTGTAGAGGAAAGTGCTGTGCTTTTAGCTAAGGGTGAGATTTTAAATGGGTCTGTTAATTTCTAGACTGTGTGTGTGTGTTTGTGTTTGGGTCGGGTGGTGGGATGCGAGAGAGAGCACTCAGAAAATGGCTCCTACTGTATTTTAGTCCTTTCAATTTAATTTCACTTGGTGCGTGTATGTGTGTGTGTGCGTGTATGTGTGTGTGTGCGTGTGTGTGTGTGTGTGTTTGTGTGTGTGTGTGTGTGTGTGTGTGTGTGTGTGTGTGTGTGTGTGTGTGTGTGTGTGTTTGTGTGAGTAAATATGTGTCCGGGGCTTCTATTTTTTAAAAGGAGGGTGGAGGTAGGGCTGGGGAGTAGGCCCAATTAAAAGAAGTGGAGTGGGGAAAAGAGCTTTTCGCCTTTCAGCAGTTCACAGTTTTCTATTTCGTATTTTTCCCCCCCTTCCTTCTCCAACGGAGCCCTTTCACCCTCCCATTTGCATTTTAATTCCCCGGCGTTTGCTCGTCATCACAAGGGCTAATCCTCCTCTAACCCAAATTAGTCCTCTGTTTTCCTGCAAACAACTTTGTCGGGAACGAGAACGAGCAAGAGAGAGAGGAACCTTCACAGTCTACGGCGATGGTTTTGTCTTTAAAAAAGAATTTGCCATGTTGACTGAGTTTCTCTCCTTGAGGGACAACCACCGAGTTATTTGTCCCCTTTACGTCTGGGCTTCAAGACAGAATAGAGACGATATCTAGGTAACACTTTAGATTACAACCCATGAAGTACAGGGCAAGGTGTAGGTAAGAACAACAAAAAAAAAGAACAAAGACAGACTTTGTGTGTACTATTGGCATCATTACATAAGAATCAGGCACATTTTGAAGATGAAGCAGAGAGAACACTATGCTGCTTAGGCTACTGCTGGTGGGGTTTGGTGCATCTGAACCTGTGTGAATGTCACACCTGAAAGCTAAGCCTTTGTAATGGCCGGGCTGTTCATCGATTCATCAAAAATGTGTTAAATAAACATAACCTATTGGCGGGGTGTAATGGACTATTATAATTAGCCCACGGGTAAAATTCATGTCTGCATCAAAGAAGGGAATATCGAGCAGATTAAGCAGATATCATTCATAGTTTGTGTTATTGCAGATTACTTATGCAGTAGATAGACTATAATTTGTCCTTTGATATTTTGGTAACACTTTACTTGACACTACCGTCATAAGCATGACATGACACTGTCATAACAGAACATTCATAAAGGTGGTATGACAGTTTTGGGTATCTCGCCCATACCATGTAAAGCATCAGTGACTGGTTTGTAACCTTGCACATCTAATTATGGTAAGTCGTTGGTAAGGTAAGTGGTAAGTGTGGTAAGTGTCAAGTTGTCATGACAAAGACATTTTCTGGCAATGTCACTTTTAATAATGTCAAGTTGTCATAGTAAGGACAT
>JASCQY010000078.1:10067821-10086081 GCA_030264315.1 Sardinella tawilis | reverse complement strand
TGATTGGTTCATTATTTTTTGCTGCCTTGAAGGAGTTTGCATTGCCCTCGATTCCAGATCGAGGTGTGGAGCTCAGCACAGCGTGTCTATTGGAGCCTGGCGGAACCACATCGATCTTGTGAGAGTCAGGTTATGTGCAATGTGCAAAATGTAGGAATTCTTTTCGATGCAAATTTCTGAGATTATCATGAATCTGAGTGAATACAAAGTGAATGTTATTAAATTAGCATTAGCAAGTGGTTTCTCGCCAGTGGCACAAGGAAACAAGCATGAAGCGGAAGGGCTACAAGATGCTTTTTGAAAGTGTCATTTATTTCCTCAGCAGTGGCGTCAGCTTTTCCAGTCCAAACCTGTGTGTGTGTGTGTGTGTGTATGTGTGTGTGAATATCAAATCTCCTGCCTTTATGAAACATTGTAAAGGTGCTCATGCCGAGTCATTGAAGCTCCAGTCCTCTCAGTTAATTAGTAGTCTGTCAACGAGCACAGAGTCATTGACATTAATCAGACGCATCTTTAGTGATTTCTTGAGATACTGGCTTGGTTGCATGCACTTTTAAAACTTTCATGTCTGCATAATATCTTCTGGATGCAGGTTGCTCAAGGGAAAAGACTCATAGCACATACCATGGGAATTTCAGTGAAATATTGTGCTGTTTTCTTCTTCAGAGAGTCTGTGGCACCTGCATAAAGGTATAGGGCTACTTAAAAGTAAAGCAAACTCACTTTTCAAACCTATCCAGGTTTAATTATACCGCAATCGTCAATGGCAGCAAATTTGTCACAAAACTATTACCCTGATGATGAAATGATAACCAGTGCATCCAGTATGTTCAAAATTAAATGGTAGTAAAATGTTTATTAAGCATTAATTACATCATTCCAAAATATGCACATGTAGTCTATCTTACTGCAGAGTAAAAAGTCTGACAAGGTGAGACTGATCTCAAGATCCACAGCATTCACAGATTCAATGAAGAATTTGTTTTAACTTGATTTTTTATTTGAAAGGTTGTGACCTCCTTATCAGTCAGTACATGTACATGCATACATGCAAGGTGAAATTGAATTATTGCCTTAGTCTGAATAAAATCAAACTTTTAAACTGCTGGTAGTCCAATTAACACACCTATAATGCAATTCAAAGCCAAAGGTTGTGTAAATGTCACATGCCAATATTGTGCTGAAGATGGACCAGAGGCGCCCTGTGCCACGGATGTTGTCTGCCAGCATGCATGTTGTCTGCTTTCTATCCCCCTTTTTCCCATCCATTAGAAACATATACGAAAGGGCTTGAATATTTTGAGCTGAATATTTACAGGACAATAATTTGATTCCACTCCTGTACATTTAAACTCAAACATGGCCAATGGTCTGAAAACCTTTTGCATGTAAACATACTGAATGAGAGATTTTAAATGTCTGATAAGCAATGTTGTGATTGCAGATGTGCCCATTTTCTCAGTCAATTTTCTTGTTGTCTGTTTGTTTGTTTGGTTTATTTTTTTACTGTATTGCCTCTCATGCATCTCATGAATATGAATATCTAACAGCCAAATGAATGAGATTCCTATTTCCAGCAGACGTCTTTGTTTGAGTGGGTGATAAACCCAAATGGGAATCCAACCTCATTTAAAAAAAATATATATAGATATACTTCCACACCGAATCAATCAAGAGTGAATGGTGACAACTTCATTTGGAGCTAGATGAGCTAGTGGACGAGTGCCTGGAACGGAATGAGGAGTTTGCCCTCACGCAGCTGCTCTTGGTGGGTCCCGATGAAACCTTGATCTATCAAGCCATGCTTGCGGGGGGCAAGGTGGGCAGATGGAAAGCAGGGCAATCACAACAGGGCCATTACCAGCCTGGATCGTCCAATGGCACAATTTGAGTGACAAGTTACTGACATCTGAAAGATGCCTCCGTCGCCGCTCGACCTGTTATAGCAGCAACAGGGTCACAAATCACCAAAGAGGAGGCGTAGTCATGAGCAGACATAGACAGAGAGAGAGAGAGAGAGAGAGAGAGAGAGAGAGAGAGAGAAAGGGCAGAAATTGAGAGAAGGATGGACGTGAAGGTGTGGTGGGGATGGGGGTTGTTGAGAGGTGGAGAGAAAGTGAGAAAAACAGAACGATTTGATTAAGCATTTCCTCTCTTGAGAGTCACATTCTAATGACAAATGGTGCACACGCAAGATGGGTTATGCACCTTAGCTGGGGTGAAATATTAAAACATGAGTGGACAGGATGGGATGACAGACAAATTGTTGGAATCCAAAAACATCACTCACCTGAGCATGGTTGAATCAATCTGGCAGAGTCATATTTGACAACATCTTCAACCTAGGAAAAAAAAACACACACACTTGAGAATTGTTGTCTGTGCATTCATGAATGAAGCCTGATTATTATTTTACTGTGAAGGAATGAAATTGCGTGGAATAGAAAATATTTGCTTCAATTCATACTTATCCTTCAAAGAAAGAAGGCACCAATTCAGTCTTTTATGCACTGGTCAACGTTAAGATATTTGTCTTTGTCCTCATGATTCTAGGGCATGCAGTCTTTCAAACTAGGGCATAGGTTCTGTATGCTCATTCAAATATTTTACTACATCGCCCCTTTGAGCATACATTTCAGTTTAATTTCGGTTCAGTTCAGGCTTCAGGTACAAACCATTACAACATAAAGGGCATTTTACTTTCTTGCATTCTAGTGAAAACACAGTATCTGAGCATCTCTAACTTAAAAGTGGGTATGTGTTCCTGTTTATCTAGTCCAAGACAACAGCTAGCGGGGAAGCGTGAGCTCATTTGGGCTTCTCTCCTGAAGCTCCCCTACTGTTGGACATCCCCCACTGCCTTGTCATTCTAGGCCACATAAATACTTGACATGCGCTGACACAGTCTGCTCCCAGCAGACAGCTGGTTTCATCTAGGCCATTTGGTCCACACTAACTGGAATCCTCCGACTCCCTGTTCTCCGCGTGGGCTTGCAGCCCAGTTAGCTCTTGCTAAGCGGCGCCCATAATAAGACGCCCTGATGACTGAGTGGTTATTTATTTTCCGACGCGGAATTCTCCCCGTCCGTCGTGGGACGCTGCCGAGGAGCCCATAAAACATTCATTTGTTTGGAGGATGCATTTCCGAACAGCCCTTCGGCGCTCTGAGAAGAGAGGAGGAAAAACACACACACATATACACACTCACGCAGACACACACACACACACACACATACACATACTCACAAACACACACATACTCCGCACACGTTCCAGGAAATGGGAGCAAAGCAGCGTCTGCCATCTTGGCTGAGGGTGGGAAAGGAGAGTGTTTGGAGGTGTGGAATGAGGCATTCCTGTGCTCTGGGCTGTGTGTTCAACTGCACACAGGACCAGCGAGCAGAGCAATAAGTATTCAACACTGCAGGCTGAAGCCCACTGAACACACAGGCTACTGTTGTGTAGGAAAGTATTGGAGTTCAATCTTCTTTCTGTCTCTATCTCTCTCTTTCTGCATCTCTCACTTCCACACACTCTCTCTCTATCTCTTTCTCTCCCATTGATCATGTGTTCCCCCTTTCCCTTCCTTCCATATTGCAATACAGAATGTACTTCTCATGCCACCCCATACAGTATTATTACGTTCTCCCAATCCAAACCAGTCTTTCCTCACATTTTGCATCCCTCCATCCCCTGGTGTGTCTCTTTGTTTGTCTGCCTGTTATTCTATCCCTCTCTTTCTCTGTCTCTCTTTCTCTCTGCCCTCGCCTCTCCTCTCCCGCCCACTTGCGCTATCTGCTCGTGCTGTCGTGGTAACAATCCACCTGAAGGTCTCTCCCTGTCTTGGCATCCAAGCGTTTGTCTTGCGGGAGACAGCCCACCTTGCAAGGTTCACTTGGGGCAATTAATTACAGTGGCAAATTGCAGATGTGAACACAGAGGTCCCCTCACAATAAGAAAGATGATGAGCAATTAGTGGATATTCATCTCGATCTTGTTTTAACCATATGATTTGGCTCAGAAACTGCACCGCATGAAGGCTTGCGTTCACCTGAATGAAGCATAATTTAGAGAATGAAAAGCTTAATGCAAAATATTAAATATAAACCTGGGTTGCTTTCATCATAGATATGGTGGATTGAGATGGATAGATCTTTCCCCAAACTTCCTGAACAAAGAGCTGTTTCAGTGACTCGATGAGAAAATAATGTGCTGTCTGTTGTTTAGCATATGCATCAGCTAGTATTTCAGCTGACGACCTCTTAAACATATTCTTATTTTGACATTTCATTTGATGAATCAATAAATAATTATGTGTGATTTATTCCATGCATATTTATTCACATCATTGGCTGAGTCTTGTCATCTATCATCATAACCTTTTGCATGGGCAGGAATTTGTCAAAGACTACATGAAATCAAATATGGAAATGCCGTCATTCTAGTAAAAGGCATGGCTATTGATTTGGGCTGAAGGATGAACCATAGGAAAATAAACTGGCCTGCAGTAAGCAGAAAAACTGTCAAAGAATGAGCTTGGAAATGAGCAGAGTCCAGGCAATCATCAGCTATAATGTTTAATGTGTACTCATATGTATGTAGTATAACTCAATTCATTAATATCTCATCCCTTCTCTCTCCTGTTGGGATTTGGCATTTCAAAAAGGATTCTGGGAAATTAAACCATATAGCCAATGAAATGCCAGGTACAGTATTTGTGTGATGTGAATGATTGTATGGGTCTGTATGAGGATTGAGCCTCATCGGTCTTAAACTATTTAAACAACACTCTTCTTGCTCAAATTCTCACATTCATGACATGGAATTACCCCCCAACCCCCCACCATCATTTAACCACCTAGTATATAGCTACTGTATACCTACAGTATGTACCACCTACTGCCTGATTGATTGATTGATTGATTGATTAATCAAAGGGGCTTATCAAAGGACAGCGATGCCAAAATGGAAAGCTTTTTTGATGGTAGGATTTTTTGAAGGTAGCAGTTTTTGTTGTTGTTGTAATGCAAAGTCAAAATCTTGACTCCATTACTGTTGAATTGCATGAATTCTTGACAGAAAGTCAGGGACTCACAATGTGCTCCTGAAGAAATGCTTCGGAAAAATGCTTCATAATAAAGGCCAGTCACCCAGGCCCTTGCAGATGAAATGCTTCGAACTGCACTAATTTTCAATGAACATCGATGATTCAGCTCTCTGTTTGAATTAGGGTCCTTCAGCGAGTCCTTGGTCGCTTTGAAAAAGAAGCTACTTGTGCGTCTGTAGCCATGTTGCTTCTTTGTGTTGTCGTGAGTAACTCTGAAATTGCTAGAATTGTCCAGAGAAAGTGAGTGCTACACTACGCTAGTGGCTAAATTGATGGAAGCAAGATGTCTGAAGTCTCTGGCTGACTCTTTTGTCATTATACACAAAGATTAGGTTGGTTCAAACTGTTTCACCTCCAGAATATGGAGAAGACGCCAGTATTTGACTGGGAGCAGCACATCTCATATGCAAAGAAAATAAATTACTCATAAATCTGCCACTGAATCACTGCCTGTCTGTGACTTCATATTTATTGCAATTTCCTCTTTCTGATAATCAAAAGGCAACAAGTCACCCTGAAGAAAAAAGGGAAGCACACAGTAATATTACACTGTGAAAATCACATCCGTCTGTCTGGACATCTGGGTGACATTTTGAATTTTCTCATTATGCACAAATCCCAGTAAGGGTACCCTGGTGAACAAAAAAATCAGTTGGGCCTCTGCTGATGTCACTGGCAATTGTAGAGACCCTCCACTTGTGAAAAGCTGGCACTGTTTTTGGTAGAAATGTTTCCCCATATATTTGGGTTAACATAGAGTAGGCATAAAGGCAGATAAGTCAACAAGGTTCCTAAATGCTTGAATGAAGACTGTGAGATGTGTTAAGATGTGTCCTCATGCACGCCTCTCTCTCTCTCTCTCTCTCTCTCTCTCTCTCTCTCTCTCTCTCTCTCTCTCTCTCTCTCTCTCTCTCTCTCTCTCTGTCTCTGTCCCTGTACAGTATGTGTGTGTATGTGTGTGTGTGTGGCCAGGAGTTAATTGTGCTCTTTTCATTATCTACATGGCTGTGGTGGTTATTTAAGACAAAGTATGTGGGGGGAAGAAAAATGGCTGGCTGGAACACAAATTAGATTGTAAATATGCTTCCTAGGCAACCAGTAAAGCAGGGTGTTGATGGGCAACAGACGGTTGCCATGACAACAAATTCCACCAAGCTCACAGATTTTAAAAATGAGAAATGCACAACAAATGACTATCATATACACTGTTTCTAAAAGTCGAGGATGCTTCCTTGGTAGCACACTTGTCTCGGAAGCCACGCACTAGGAAGACGAGGATTCAAATCTCACTAATATTCGAAACATCGTAACATTCGAAATCCTTGAATGCAGAGGATCCATCAGTTCGAGGATTCCTTCTTTCGAAGGTTTTTCCTTTGATTTCCATTGATTCCTCGAATGCAGAGGATCCATCAGTGCAGCCTTGAAAAATCTTCAAAAGTATAGGACTCTGCACTCGATAGAATTTTGAAGCATCCTTGGCTTTGGAACAGTGCTTGGTGAGGTGCGATCATGTGGAATCCTCTCAAAAGTCACTTCGAAGGGTGCTTCCTTGACTTTGAGAAACAGTGATTATTATAGAAACTTTGTTTGATCACATATGCGAAGGCCACTCTACCCATACATTACACATGTCACTGATTGTCTCAAGTTGCAATCAGACACATCGAAACAAAATGTACAGCAAAAAAAGCTTTTTAAGGTCACTTTAGCTGCTAGGCTACTTACTTTGTATTTATGTGAGCATTACATACAAAGTTGATCCTCGATGCTCATTGTTACGTTGCTCTTACCCTCTCATTATCCAGTTTTTCACGAGTAATGATAATCACAATCTGTTCTTGTCATAGAAAATCACAACAGGACAGGGGAAGTAAAAACACTGAGAAAGCTCTCAGTGTTTCAGCCACCAGGCGCCCTCAACCACACATGCCCTGGGGCTGGCGATTGCCAAGCAATCCAAAAAGGCCCGAATGCCGAGCAGTCCAACTTTTTTGTGGACTAAATCAGTTACCATTCTTCAGATGGACGCGTTAGCTCACATTGTTAAAGCCATGTGAGAGCTTGTGGTTCATACTAACTAGCCCACAAGCAGGAGACCACACTCCCAACACAAAATCTAGATTTGAATTACTATAATCTCCATTTGCAAAAGAAAAAAAAAAAAAAACTGCTGCTGTGTGCACATAATGAAGGCTTAAGCAAATCTGGCCTGGAGCACCAATGAGTCACCACTAATTTATGTCAATATTTGCTTACACTCAACTTGAACCCTCGCTTGGCATCGTGTCCATGGTGAGTAGAAGACCTTTGTTTCATCTCATGCCAAATGTCTTTTTTTTCTTTCTTTCTTTTTTTCTGTTCAGGGTTGAGGTGTTGCAAATTTTCAGCTCAACTGGAACATCATGAATGTGAAGAAATTGTCAACAAGTGTCGGTTGAACATGTGGAAAGAGAAGTCAACAAAAGCTGAAAACAGGAATCAGAATGAAAGTCTGCGTTCCAGGATTGACTGAGGGAGGATTTGATTCACCAGAGCCATGGACCTCTATATATATATATATTCCTCTCTCTGACTCCTGCAGTGGCTACTTTCTTTATTGCTGCGAATGACAACACCACCTAAAGAAACACTTTCAAAGAGAAGCACTCGCAAATTGAAAACACTATGAAAAATGGATTTTTAGGCTGGCCCTTTGAGGAAAAAGACAAATAAATTACTCCATGAATCTCGTGTTATTTACTGTTTGTACCTGAAGCGCCTTGTGTTGTTGAGCCAGAGAAAATCATTGCTTTTGAAAGGTGGATCATTCAAGGAGCATACGCACAACTTTTACAGACTTCTGAATTATATTTATATTCTGTGTACATGCAGTACCTCTTCATCACACGCATTTGTATGTAACCAGTCTGTGAACTTTGACAATAATAGTAGACAGCGACAACTGACTGATTAAAAGAACCATTTTGTTGTTGTTGTTTTTTTTTTTTGCTATTTTAAGGTGAAACCATCAGAGGAGCATTAACCTGAGCTGAACCAAAACATGATGCTGTTATTGAAGTACTCTAGTCTCTATTAGCTTTAAGTTTTATTAACACTACTCAGTCTTAATGCTTTTACAGACCTGTTATTGTTGTAGACTTTTACAGGTATAAGTGTAATTTGTTTCTGTTGATGTGGTGCAACACATCAAATTAGCATGATTTTGCTGCCAAACAAGGGTTTGAACTTCTTATCAGGCTGTAATAAACCCTAGGTTCAATTTACTCCAGAATATTCTGTTCATGTTAATTAACAAGAAAATATGACATTTTTTTTTCCTCTTTTGCCACTCATATGGCCAATCCTGAATCAGTACCGCATGTGTTTCCTGAATGAGACGATGGAATGCACAATCACACATCAAACAGGTGGGTTGCCTGGATATAATGCTAAAAACTGAGGCAACGGACCCCCCAATGAGGCCACACTCTCACACGGTCAGAATAGTTGAGCTTTTGGAGGGTCTGGCCGGAATTAATGATTCATGATTCCCAATTATGCCCTAATTCAAAGCAGTCTGTGCGGAAGCGCCATCAGAGGCGACTGCATGACGCTGACCCATTGGCAGCCATGGACAGCCGCGGCAGCTGTCAGCGTGGCCTGGCCAAAACAACAGGCAATTTGTGACATCGCAAATTCCCCCTCTTCCTCTTCTCCAAAACCCCTCTATCCCTCCATCTTTCCATCATTCTGCCAAACTCTCTTAACCCATCCTCCATCCACCCCCCCCCCAATTCCCTCCCCACCTTCCCTCCCCGGTTTTACAAATCACAGCACAGCACGAACACAATTCATTCCATGTAGACCACAGGGAGCAATACATTTTTTATGTCATTAATAATGAGGGGAAAAAGAAAACAAAAACAAAAATCAATGGGAAAGCATTTTGATTTTCTTCATTTGGACGGAACGTAAAAGCTAGCGGGATGATGGAAAAAGCAAAGAGTGATTTCAGCAATATCTCTCTCTTCCCCCACTCTCTCTCTCTCTCTCTCTCTCTCTCTCTCTCTCTCTCTCTCTCTCTCTCTTTCTGTCTCTGTGTTCTGCAGCCCCCCTCACCCACTGCTCTTCTTTTCTGTTTTCCCCAAATCGGTCAATACAATCTGCTGAAAGTTTCCATTTATCATTCCATTTTAAGTTACAGAACAAGAGGAAAAAGGGGCTTCGATGAGATCCCTCATTCACTAATGAAAGGCATCTATTACTGTCAAAACACAATGGAGTTAACGTAAATAAATGAATTCTCAAACCCACTTAAGCATGCTTTATTATGAGGGAGCAAGGCCTAATTGTGTTTCTCATAGGCTCCGATAAATTCAGATGTGCCAGCCCCTGTTGCCTCTCGTTTACACTATGGTGCCAAGGCAGGCGGAGCTGGAATATATCACTGGGCCTATTACAAGCAGGGATAATGATATTAAGCTTGAAAGGAAATATATTATACTAAGCACAAACTCCTTAATGGCTGACAGTGTGCTTCTTGCTTAATTTGAACCATCTGCCATGGGGACGGCCGTCACAAACTTGATATTATTTCTATTTATTTAATCTCTCTCAACGAGTGTTCCTTTAGCTCGTGGCCATCAAAAAAGGGCTTCTAACTTGGTTTCAGGGAGTGACGTAGTTTGGATGACTCTTCGCGCTGATGAGCAATGCCTTCTGGGAATATTTGCGTGGGATGTGTCCTTTCATACTACTCAAAGGTGAGGACTTTTTTCTCTCTCTCTCTTTCAGTGAGTTTCTTTTTTTTATACTGTACTTTTTAGTGTCTTTTATTTTCTGTGTGGCGCCTCATCAGAAGCCTGTCTAGCCTCTGACCCCTGTCTATTCTACTATGATTGAAAACCCAAACGCAGATGATTCTCTGAGTTCACACCAGGGGAACATCAGGACATTCTCTGCTCTGCTTCTCAACACAGAGGCCTGTTTACAGTATGTTCACAGAGCTTTATCAATTAATTCGGGATAAACTATAGTCTAAGTCTATGTGTGTGTGTGTGTGTGCGTGCGTGCACGTGCACACAGATTGTACACACGGTTGTCTCTGAGGCAGATAAGGTGTGTTTGCATATGCTGCCAATCTACAGTATAGTACATTTGTGTAGTATTTGTGGAGTATGTGGGTCAGTCTTTGTACCAAATTCTAATCTCTCTCTCTCTCTCTCTCTCTCTCTCTCTCTCTCTCTCTGTGTGTTTGTGTCAGATATGTTTCTCTGCATGTACTGTTACATGAGTATAATATGAAGGCCAATGGATTGTTACATGTTTCAAAAAGTGTGTGAGCAATATGAAATCATTCTCAACATAAATCTTGTAGTAAAAGTAAGGCATACAGAAATAATAATGCTTTTATTTTAATTCAATACCAAGCATGTAATATATACCATGCAGTCAAAGTATGCTACAGTAATTGTAAGCTGAAAACTTCACTACACAATAGCTTTTGAGGAAAAAGGCTATGGAGTGTCATGGAAATATTGTTTGCTGAATTAAGCTTTATCAAGGATGTGTTAATGTATTGATTAGCACACCACAATAACTGCTACAATAAGTCTTTGTTTATGTTATTCTGCTGTCACTTGAGGCATCCCCAGAGTAATATATACGTAAACACATTCATAACCCACATGATTTGTCATTTTCTGCTTCTTGTACATGTTTAAACAAAAGAAAATGAGAAGCACCGTGAGGTTGGAGGGTTTTTAATGACCATTGACATCTGAGGGTCGTTATCTGCTCTCAGTGAGTCCCGTGTCAGCTGTTTTAGTGCTCAGAGGATGAGAACAAGCACAGAGCTTTGTGTGGTCACAGAGCACTCAGGGAGAGAATGCCAAGTCATCTTCCATTGGGTGGCCAGATGATCCCATATTCATAGGTAGTCAGAGGATTGCACAACACCAAAGAGCAATTACTTCCTTTCAAAAGATAGAGTGTGAATGTCAGTGTGTGAGGGGAACATGAAGTTTCCTAAGAGCCAAAGAGAGGGAGAGAGAGAGAGAGAGAGAGAGAGAGAGAGAGAGAGAGAGAGAGAGAGAGAGAGAGATTTATCATTTAACCAACACACAGTCCCGACTTGATGAGCTGCACAGTCAAATGGACTTCTGGGGACTTCTGTAGTGGGGTTGTGTGGGGTGGGGTGGGGGAGTCTTGGGCGGGGGGTGGTTGTTATGGTCTGAGAAGTCTCTGGCCAAGAGCTCCCTTTTATGACAGTGCTGCTCCATCCAGTGTGCAGACATTGATTAATTTATGCCGCTGTCAAATCATCTCTCTCTCTCTCTCTCTTCCTCTCTCTCTTTCTTTCTCTCTCTCTCTCTCTCTCTCTCTCTCTCCCTCTTCCTCTCTCTCTCTCTTTCTCTCTCTCTCTCTCTCTGCTTATCTCCCTCTACCGCTAAACCTCCTACTTCACATATTTAGCTGCCTCCTCTGGGCTCTGTCTTTCCAAGGTCCTCACAAGCACACACACACACACACACACACACACACGCACACACACACACACGCACGCACACACACATACACACACACACCCTCGCTATGTTTTTTGCTGCCTCACATCCAATCATTTTTCACTCCATTTCCTATGACTCTCAATCCATTCCCCTGCCCCCCCCCACACACACACACACACACACACGCACACCTCTTGTTTGTTTCCAATTCTGGACCAGCAATCCAATTTATATTGTTACATACATGCATCTTGTTGGCAAATAGAATTGAATCATTCCCAAGTTTTAATATCACATGTGGGCCAGCATAAAAATAGCCAGGCAGATGGATTGTTTTTGCTGGAACTGGTCACATGACCTTATTCTAAACTAGCAGTAACTAAGGATAAACAACAGTAGGGCAACATCAACAAGTCTATCTTGCTATTCTATTCATTTTGCTGAAGCATTTCTAGCTTGTTTACATGAAGTTTAACTGTGGTATCATGCCAAGATTCTGGCAGAACACATACTTGCACGGTGGATAGCATTTAAGTTCCTTGAAATTATACTGATTAACACAGCGCTGACCAAATATCCCTGAGCGTGCATGTGTCTGTGTGTGCGCGCGTGTGTGAGTATGTGTCTCAGAGTGAGCAAGATAGACTGCCAGTGTCATTTAAATAATGAGCGTTGCAAAACAAAGTGAAACAATCTATAACCAGTCACAGAAAAGGCGAGCCAAATTGCTGCCTAAAAGTCTGTTTGTACAATACATTTGAAAGATCTGTAAACATGGGAAAGAGTGACGATCGAAGCACGACCAAATTGCCGGTTGTCTGCTCCCCCTTTTGTCAGCAGACACGAGCGGGGGGCCTGGCAACCGACAATTCAATAATCTGGATCACAACACTTTGCAACGGGTGCCATTTCCTGACTATGTCAACCCGTGCCAGCACTATTAGTAACCGCAGGCCTTTTAATGAAACGGGCCTCTCTAAATAAAATAAAAAAATCCACTAAAGCTAAAATAAAAAATAAATAAATAAATACTGATTATTTATAAAGACATCATAAGAATGTCCAGCTTGTGCTCAACGGCGTGCATGTTGGAAATACTTCAATCACACGGCTTCAACCTTGGGCATGACAAAAAAAGTGGCCTTTTAAACAGTGATCTGCTGGTTAAACAAGCAGCCGTCATTCACACTGCATCCTCCACTGCAGCCTCCCGCCCCTATGCTCCATAAGGCCCTGGGTACATGAAGGCAAAGAGTTAACCATGCAGTAAACACGCCTGCACCAGTTCTGACGCGTGTGTGCACACACACTAAAATACACACACACACACACACACACACACATACACACACAGGAGGGTGGGAGAGAGAGGGAGAGAGAGAGAGAGGCATCTGTTTTCCCTGGAGCAAGAGGCAGAGAGATAGAGAGCTCTAAACAGAAAAGACTCTCCCAGTGGGACCACCGGAGGTGAACAGAGTCTGAGAGGAGAAATGGAGAGACAGAAAATATATCTGAGCGCAGGTTTATGACCGAAGTGTCTACAGGAATAGAGAGAGAGAGAGAGAGAGGGAGAGATACTATTGAGTTGATAAAAGATTTAAAGGTGGATTGCGTTGAGGTATCGACTTGTAATAAAAGCTGCACTTTTTTTGGACTCTTATTTTTCCCCCCATCATGGCAAGAGTTCTGTTTTTGTTTGATTGATGCACTTTGTGTGTTGATTTCTTTTTCACAAAGCCATTCATTGATGGCTTGTTTTCAAAGGAGGAATCACAGTACGCACAGTAGCCATTCACCAATGGTGGAGTTGGATTCAAAATGTGAATCAACAGAACAGCCAACAAGCAAAAGCTTGCCAACTTTTCCTGATGAACAGTCTCCACACTTGCTGTATGCCATTGGTTCGAATCTGTAGCAACTCGTATGAGCCCTATGAAATTGTGTTTAACACCTTGTCAGTCAATAGAATTCTTAAAAAAAAAAAAAAAAATCTATGTTATATAAATTCTGCACATATAATAGGCCTAAGCCACTGAAATATACATTTTTGACTTTTTTCTCTGGTGTGGTGTATTTTGTTGGTATTTTGTGGAATGGTAGTGAATTCTTTCACCAAGGTCTGGTGATTAATGACTCTTACAGTACCTGGCTCCATCCTCAGCATTACATCCTTTGGTGTGAGTCCATTCTCCCCTAGGAGACCTTTTTTTTTTTGTTTATATTTAATTACAGCCCAAGCACAGCGTCTTGGAAGCCACAGCCCAATCGGCTGGCTAGTAGCGGAGGAAATTAATTAACCATGTGTGAAACGATATGCAAACATGTTTAATCAAAAGTAGCGCTCCCGCTATCAAAGAGCAAAAGTAAAAGTGGCACAAACTGAAGGATGGATGATTTCTCAAGTATCTGCCATAGCTAGAGCCAAACGCAGAAATAGAACAATTAAATCCTGACTCTCTTCATTTTCGCTAGCATTTTGTTATTCACTTAAGATGATCAGGGGTGTTGATATGTAATAAAACGAAAAAGAATAAAGAAACACGAGGGAAACATTGCTCCATTTTGTCACTCGTTCCTGGGCATCTGACGAGGCAGGTCTCAACTGGCACGGGCCAAACAAGCTGATCAAACATACGGTTTGTGTGGTGCAACCAATGACTGAAATATCTCACCATCAGTCCAGGCATGCTCAACTAGATGGAAGTTGGAGACGAGTTTGACAAGAGAACTCTAAGCTTATTTTGGAATGAAAGCATGAACGTCAATACGCAACTTAAGAAACTCGAAGAAACATTCTACAGAGGTCTACAAGGCTTTCCGACTTGTCACTTGGTCTGCAAGTTCCTTTTCAAAGGTTTGTCAAAGACTGAAAAAAAGTGTCATTTTTTTTCTCTCAGTCCCTCATAAATACTCTGACACCCTTGGACACAGGCACAAACACACACACACACACACAAACACAAACACACACACAAACATACACACACACACACACACACACACATACACACACACACACACACACACACACACACACAAACACACAAACACAAACACATGTGCACAAATAAGTGAAAAACCACATAAGCGGTGCAAAAAAAGGCAGAAAATGGCACAGCACTCCATGCTGTGCTGGAGACCTTTGCAAGAGGCAGGCGGAAGAGGATCTTCCTCTGTGCATCCCATGAGGAAGAGACGAAGAGGAACTCAGGGAACATCAAATGTACAGTTCCAGCCAATCGTCTGACAAAGCCCTTTCACTCTGGGAGAACTTCAGAGGAATAATGCAAACAAGAGGAGGCCCAGTCATAATTACGGAAAGGCTGACAGCAGTAGCCTATTCTGCTCTGGCACGGTGCTGGCCCGCGCTTGATACGGGTCCAACATGGGGGCCTGGGGCTGTGGCCATGTCTGCCAAGTCTAGCTTGATCCAATCCAATCCAGCTTCAGGTTCCATCTGACCCCTCCAGGCCCAGATTGCTTTGTATATTTGCGTGTGTGTGTGTATGTATGTGTGTGTGTGTGTGTGTGTGTATGCACACCCACATCCGTGTGCCTGTTTGTATGTGTATGCACATATAAACATACATCTGTGTGCCTGTTTGTGTGTGTGTGTGTGTGTGTGTGTGTTTGTGTGCATGTGGCGTGTGTGTGTGTGTGTGAGGGCAGCCAACTGTGTCACCCATTGCCAGACAAATGGCCCCGGTGCAGTCTCTCCCATAGAGGGGAGGGGAGTGGAGTGGAGGAGGGGCCGGGCTGAGGAGTGGTGTTGGGTTCATGTCAGCGACATCAAAGAGCCTCTTCAGACTCTGGAACCAAAGGCAGGCTCAGGTTCTGGTTCAGAGTGAGGTTACACGTGAGCTTTGAAGCCCCGATTGCTTCATAATTTGGGAAAGGTTGAGTTTTCTACCTTGTACCCACTTTCCTTGCTCGCTTATTTCCATATCGTCCAATAGGAAGCATTTTGAGAAATTGTTGGTAAGAAAGACAGACTTTTGATACTTCAGAAAATTATAATACATTTTGAATTCAATTCACTGGATAATTGCAATTACTGTATACTGTATACTTTACAATTATACTTGTTGCACAGAAACAACACATCAAAAATGAAGGCAATCACTGGAATTGTGATAAAGAGACCATCCTTACGTCCTGACCCACAGTGTTATACTGTAGATGAGTTTATTGCAGCTTTCTTGGAATAAACACACTTATAGCTAACAGACTGCTTCAAATCAGGTACCTTTGATGATCATTTAGAGTTGTCATTTGTAGGTCTTTTCAATCCTTCCATGTTCCTATGAGTGCACAAGTAAATATTGATGACTGGGGGCTCTGACCAAAGATGACGTGTATGAAATTGGGGTCTGGAAATTAATTCATGATTTTTTTCTCAAAAAACAAAACAAAAAGGCCACCACAGAATGATGTTTTTGTTGTTGTATTTCTGTTATAAGTGGAGATGCTTCTGAAGCAATTGCAAATAGCAAAGGTCACAGTAATAAAAGGAGCTTTGTTGGGTTTTGAATCAACACATTTGGGGGTCATTTCGATTAGGAGGTACCTGCTTTTTGTGTCATGTTTATGTCATATGTTAGTAGACTTATCTTTTCTTCTCTTCAATGCATTAGGAAGTGGTCCAGATAGGCTGCTCCCCAGCAGTTGGGAGTGTGTGTGTGTGTGTGTGTGTGTGTGGCGTTGTGGGGTGGGTGGGTTGAAGCTGTACTTTATCTTGTTCTGTTTGACTTTATTATTGGCCCTGTGTACAGTCTGGAACTTATTGTGTCCACATGACACATGCATTACTGGGACACAGTCTTGTGAACACACACACAACTGACACTTGGACGACTAATAACATCTGGCTGAACAATCAGGGGCTTCAGTGGGTGCAGTGTGGGTGGTGTAACCGTAAGTCTGATCTCTGTTTGCAGTTGGAACTGTCCAGAAATGAGCTACTTTGATTTGCTGTTGAATATACAGTCCGTATTTAGCATTTTGCACTTTGATTGACACAGTTTTGCTGTTTGTTTTTTTTTTCTTAGCAATTAACTTTCTTTCTTCCACTGAAAGACTGACAATACCAGAATGATCAAATCATATCTTCATATCTTTGATTTAATATTGGTATATATGGTTAGCAACAGTAGTGTAGAGATGGTATGTTGTTCATGTTACTACTTTATTTTATTTTATTTTATTTTTTTTAATTAATCTGCGTCTTTGCATTTCCTGTAAGCAGAATGTTTGTATCTTCATTTAAATAATATTTTCACAGCAAGACACATATAACATTTTTTGTGTGTTTTCTACCTGACTTTTTGTCCCCTCTGTGCAACTACAACTAACAAAGTCTGGAAGTCAACACTCTCAACATGAGTCAAGGTACAGAAGAAATAAAAGTAGTAATAGTATTCCAAGGACTTCTATTTATCCATCCATAACTTCTGCCACTGATCACCAAGGACATGGACATGGCGTCTTGCTTAAGGGAATATCTGCATAACTCAATGTAAATGTATTTCTCTTCTCTCCTCACCTCACCTCAATGGAAAGGCTTTCAGCTATTATTTGACACATCGTCCTTTGAAAGAGTGAGCTTCAAAGTTATTGAAGTCATTGACTCAAACTGACAGTTCACTGTGAAAGGGTTCGTTGGGATTTATTGACTCATAATACCACATACTGTGTAATGTCGTATGTCCTCCTTTCCTGCATGGCCCATGCACAAAGTCTTTTGGTATTTTCAAACATTAGGCTAAATAAGCATGACTAAATTATTTATGAAAATAATATAAATATAACTTTAAAGAGTAACTTGTTGCTTTTTATAGCATTGTTTCAACAGGTTTACATCCTATAACACCTACTAAATGTATGTGTTGCAGTAAGGTAAACTGGAAGGCTCCATCTTAAATCATGCTAAATGCATCTAAGGAAATGGCTGCTAACCATACATTATTGATGCATTCAATTTAATTATTATTTTTTTGACCTCAGCAACAGTACACTAAAGGACTAAATAGGTGATAGAATACATCATTAATTTACATATCGGTCCATTACTTTTAATGGCTGATTATACCTTGATAAAAAAAAATAAATAAAAAATACTACAGCTACCTATTGGCTAACCCTGATGCTGTGTGTTTTAATCTTTGTCATTTGCAGTACATGGGACTGCACAACTATTATTCCTTTGAGGCTGAACAAATAGGGAAGATGAGGATTACTGTTTGCACTGTGGGGCTGCAATGATATCTGATGAGTTCTGGACATTCTAGGGAAAATAATGTATAAAACTAGTTTTTCAAAGACGGTGAATGTTGAAAGACTTCATAGAGAGATGTTTGATCTGCAATCTGCATACTGGATTCATTGGCTTCTGCTCACACACGCAAACACACTCACTCACAAACACACAGGCACATGAGGTACAGACACAACTCACACACACACACACACACACACACACACACACACACGTGCACACGTACACACACACATACACACACGACACAGATGCACAGATCACACAGATGCTGACACACGCACACACACTCAGTCACAAACACACTCAGTCACAAACACACACACACACACACACACACACACACAAACACACACACACACACACACACACACACACACACACACAC
>JASCQY010000078.1:10036578-10046641 GCA_030264315.1 Sardinella tawilis | reverse complement strand
GTGTGTGTGTGTGTGTGTGTATGTGTGTGTGTGTGTGTGTGTGTGTGTGTGTGTGTGTGTTTGTGTGTGTGTGTGTGCAAGACAAAATAAAACTCTTAAATTCTGTTCCTTTGCCTGATTATGATTATTTCCTTTCTTGCCCTTGTGAAACGGAGGCTTAAGCCGTGCAACCTCCCCCTTTATAAATTTGAGGTCTTCCTGACCCAAGTGCTTTCAATGATTCTTAAAAGCCCAAATGGAAAAGAAGGGATTTTCTGTGATCAGAAGTACTTAATGAACACAGGCTGGAGATCCTCTGTTGGTGTAAATGTCAGATGAGAACCTATGGCTGCAGCCGGGAGGAGAGAGGCAGAGAGTTGGGCATGGGAGAGCTTTTTAAGGACACCCACAGCATGAGAGAGAGAGTGTATGAGAGAGAAAGAGAGAGAGAGAGAGGGAGAGAAACGACTGTGAAATCCTATTAGCAGGGTTATTCACCATCCTCCTTCTATTACCAACATATTAGCATGAGCGGCGAGCTAACGGGCTAGTTCACAATCAGGTTAGCAATCTGATGCCCTGTGCCCTGAGAGTTCCATTTTGATGCTGGCTTCTACTGCAATGTTAACAGGTCAAAAACGGCATTGCTGTTGTTTTCTTTTTGATTGTCCTGATTTTGGATCTGTTGTTATACCCCAAGGCTTTGATGTGCTAATGGCTCTCTGTGCATTCAGCTGGAAGTATCTCAAATCTTATGTTTCTGCGCATTAACTCTTAATGAAGTACATCAAAATCACTGTCTAGATATATCCGAGCTTTAGCTGTAGTTCTGAGAAGACACCTTCACATGAGGAGGTGAATTCTAAAAAAAAAAAAAAGCGTGGAAAAAAAGCAAAGAAATTTGCACGAAAAGCAATGCTGAGACACTTGCAAACGTCTACCCCTGTGTTCCAAAGCTGAGACAGTTCCAGACACTAATACCTTGATACAATTTCCAAATGTTTCAATAAAAAAATGCCTCTGATTGTATGCTGTGTCATGTGAGTGTGTGTTCAATTTGGTAATGGATAAAATCACCAAGAAGCCTGCTATTTAAGAAGCAGTGGAACGGGGACATATGTATAATTGAATGCATTGCCACAGGCTCCAAAGGAGTTAATCAAGAGTCTGGCTGTTCGTCTGGCTGAGTGAAATGGGCTCTAATGCAGAATTACTGAGGGGTTCAGGCTTTTCTAAGAATCCAGGCACATGTCTCGAAACGCTGGGCGCATATGGGAGCTGGTAATGCCTGATAAATGAAACTGTCCCTCTACAACCGCCTTCCCTCAACACACACACACACACACACACACACACACACACTGCACTTTTCTTCCCTCTGTCTTGCTTCTCCTCCTTAAAAAAGTCAGATGATGTACTGCAGGTTACTATCCAGCATTCTGGAGGTTAATGAAAAGCCTTTGCAGCTTACAGATTTAACATGTCACGATGAAAAGGTAAAGCCACTCAGAAAGTGGAACAGTTGTTCTGTTTGCATTGTAACCCCTGAGGGGGAAAAACAGCGCTTTGTTCCCCTATATGTTTGACACTGGGCATGTGCAGGGGAATACAACACACAGTACGTTCGCTTACATGTTACTTGACTGTGAGCATAGAAAACAAGTGTTTGATGCAACAAAGTACTGTAGCATCGTACAGGAGAGTAATTTATGTAAAGCCAAGCACATTGGCCAGCATAAATGAATCCATTAGGCAAAGACCCTATTGTATTCAATGCATAATGCAGTAGATATTACAGCATTAAAAAGTAATGTGCACTATAGAGCTGATCTTTTGGAGTGTGCATGTCAAAATGAACAAGTTTAGAGAAGAGCGCGCTTGGAAGAGAGTCTGAACTTACTGGCACAGAGGCATCATGGCCTCGCTATATCTCTCATCGTTGTTTATGCCATCAGTGTTTACTCATGCTTTTTCAATCATTGAGTTGGGAATAGAGGGCCTTTTACCAGTCACACACACACACACACACACACACTCACACACACACACACTCACTCTCACACACACTCACACACAAAAACACACACACACACACACTCACACTCTACTGAGCACCAGTGAATCACAAGGCCGGTCCACAGCTTGAGCAGCGAGCGCTTTGGGGAGGGCGGTGGGGTGCGGCCGATAAGCCGGGAGAGAGAGCCATTGTCCCTTAAACAGGTGATAGCGTGGCCTCCGAGTAGTCATTTGAGCCTCAATAAGCACAGACAACATCAGACACGGATTAAATCAACAGCCCTCCTGACCTTCGGCGTCTGTGCAAGCCAGTCAGACAGCTGGAGGGGGACTGCAGTGTGCAAAGCGCCAACAGCCCTCGCTACACACACACGCACACACACACACGCACGCATGCCCGCGCACACCCCGCAACCCGACCCCGACACCATCCCCACCGCTCCCCCCTCAAACTCATCTTCCTCCAGTCAAGCGAGGCGAGGAGAGGCCCTGTCGTCTGTCACGGGTTGTGCGCCATAGGTGCCGGGTTTATGATGGTGCTGCGCTCGCGACAGCGATTGGTTTCGCAAGCTGTTGATTTTTCGCCCGATGAAGTGGGGAGGTGTTTCTTAAATGGGGTATATGTGAAGTGGGGGACAGTGTGTGTGTGTGTGTGTGTGTGTGTGTAGAGGGGATAGCTATGTATGGAGATGAGCCAAGGACTAAAAGATCCCAGCTGTTGTAGAAAGGTTTTGTCCTCATATAGCAATGCACTTACTAATTATTCATCATAAACATCACATCAGCAAATTTAATACATGCAGTCACTGAATGCCAAAGGAGTATTAAACTTAACTCTAACTGTAAAGACAACCCTTTGAAAAACCTTTCAAATCTCTTAGATTCGGTTCCTGGGTTGTTATCCAGTTGAAACTTTTCTGTGCAAGCTAGAGCACTCTATTGAAAGCATTTGGTCTGTAAAATGTACTATGAGCTTACAGCAACAAGAGATCTTGTTAAAACAATGGGCATGAGAAATACATTATGTTATTGGCAGCATTTACAGTACCCTTGTAAAGCAAAAGGACCTACTATTTTAAGCTTTTTAACCATTATGGTGCATACATACATAGTGCAGCATCAACAATATTAGAAATCATGCTGTATAGGCTAATTAACACAACTGTAAATTTCTCAGCAGTATGGGTAATTAGGATTGGGTGTCTGAGAAGACTGTATTCACACATGGAGCAATTGTGAACCACAGTAAAAGAAAGCCGTTCTCTTGTGCATTTTCCCCACAAAAATGTTAAGCCTCACAGTAATGCACCATCGATGAGTGGGTTGGTAGTATACTGTGCATGCCACCACGACTTCACACCGTAGATTTCACCAAATTGCTAATGGTGTACCCCCTCAAGCCACCCATGAGCTCTTTAGTTATAGAGGTCTTGTGCTGAAACACGCAAGAACATTCTCTGTCTTGAAGATGCATACTGGAGGGCAAGTGCAATTAGAATGTGTACACCCCCTAGTTAGTGACACCTCGAGAGGTGCTAAAAGCACCCCGAGATACTGTATCTCTCACCATGAGAAGATGGAATAAGAACAAGGGCGAGACAAAAAAAGAGAGCCAGGGAGAGGGGGTGGAATGAGACAGAGAGAGAGAGAGAGAGAGAGAGAGAGAGAGCTCCTAACAATACTGTAGCTACAGTCAAGTCATGCCACCTGGATTAAACAAGCTCCCTTGGCACCAATTCTGCCGTTTTAATGCAAGTGCCTCACAGCAGGCGGTATCTAAAGTAGGGAGTGCGAAGTCAAAAGAACCACTGTCTCGTCTGGCCCTAACGAAACTTCCGCAGCTCTTTGCAGCCATGCCCTGCCAGTGACATCATGCCCTATTGCATGAGTGTATGCAAGCATGGCATTCAGTGGCGCCTTCAACGTGGTATTACATGAAATGTCATTTCCAATTTCATATATTTTATTAATGCCAGCTATGGCAATTTAATGCCACTTCAATCTGGAGGATGGTAATGCGTGTTTCGGTGTGTGTGTGTGTGTGTGTGCGTGTGTGTGTGTGTGTGTGAGAGAGAGTTTTTGTATGTACAGTATGTGTATGTTTATTGACTTGGCTGTTGCACGTGTGCGGTATGCATGCACTTTATACCTTAATGTGTGTGTGAGATTTTAAAAAACAAACTTTAATTAACTATAAGTTCACATAATAAAAGTCTGTGTGTGTGTGTGTGTGTGTGTGTGTGAGAGAGAGAGAGAGAGAGAGCGAGAGAGAGAGAGAAAGAAAGATTCAGATAACATGCTTTTATATCTGTGTTTGTAAAATTATAAAGCAATAAAACAAATTCTAATGACTTAGAGTCATCATTTCTCTGCACAGTCACAGAGATTTTATTAGATTCACTAGATCCCCAATCAGTCAGATCACAATGTCCTTCAAAGTCACCCTAGCTTCAATCCGGCTTCTATACATATTCGGGAGAGCAGATTGACCTGACATTCTTCTGACTCTAATGCAACTAGACTTTCCATACAGCTCCCCCAAAAAGTAAACCTTTGTGAAATGACTCATTGATTTCGAGACAAATGCTTTTCCTTCTGACATTTCTCATAGACGGCAACAGAATGGCATACACAAGTGTTCCTGACAATACTGTGGACTTGCAAAAAAAAAAAAAAAAAAAATGGTGGTTTGTCTGTTCCATTTCACATCAGTTTTCTTTCTGTCTTCCTTTTTTGTGCCAAGGTGCATGATACTTTTCTATTGTTAGTTCAGCCATTAGAAACATTTTCTTTCATTTTTTCCCCTCTCTCTGCAATCATTTTCTCATCATTGAAATGTCATATTCTTCCCCTGCTCAACCAAACAGCGATGTCTATTGGCTGGAGAAGTTGCGGTGAAAGAGTTCTTGCCAGTTTGCTGAAAAGAGATGTAGGGTTAGGCAGAGGGGATGAAGCGCAAGGTGAGGAAGAGGAGAGTGATTTCCCCACATCTTTTATTTTTTTTTGTCTGAGGCAGAGCAGGCACATGCAGTTATTGTCAGTGGGGGAAGTTATATGGGAGGCATTGTGGAAAATAGCAGTGGAGGGAGGGCATTGATAACACAAAGAGAGGACACTTACTTTTGGATCCCACCGGGAATGAAGGCCTCACACATACACGTATACACACACACACACACACACACACACACACACACAAACACACACACACACACACACACACACACACACACACACACACACACACACACTCGCAATATGGCTTTTTCCCTACCTTCCATGTGAGCCAAGATGATGCTCCCCACCTTCAGTCACAGGCAAAAGGAGAGAGATGGAAAAAGGTAAACGGTTGGAAAGGTGGCAGAGATTTAGCCAGGCTAGCGCCACCTAATGCTTCCAGACAATTTCATTTGCCTCCAGAGTCAGGAAACTATTTTCGTTTGCTCCTTCTAATGCATCGGAGCAATCAGCGAACAAAGATTTCAAACGATGCATTCCAGCAGGTAACATGCGTCACGGCCAAACAGTAGCGATTGGTTGAAGCCATAACCAAACAGTAGCAATTGGTTTTAAGCAGAAAGTATCTACCTACCAGTACCTACCAGGAAGCAAACAAATCCAAATGGATAGAGGTCAGACGCGATATAAAATGGAATGAAATAAGTGGCTGATACATCAGGCTAGCAGAGATTATGGCCGCAACTGGAAGCTGCAGACGGATGCTTTGTTGGTTGTTTGCTACTGTCGCCACCCACCTGGTGGTGGGAAGTCCCTTTTATGGTTTACAATGAGTTTAATGGCCTGAGCAGTGGCGAAGAGAGACACACATGAGGAGGCAAGTCAATTTGAGTGGGGGTAAGGGTGGGGGGGGGGGGGGGGGGTAGCGTGTGGCTGAGGGGGGGAGGAAGAGGATGAAGAAATGTGGGTGAAAAATGTCCAGAACGATTGACAGTATTAACACCCCAAAGGGAGTATCTCTGTGGAGGTTTCTGGATGCTTGTGGGCAGAGACAATTCTGTGTGTGTGTGTGTGTGTGTGTGTGTGTGTGCATGTGTGTGTGAATGGATGTGTTTGTGTCCAAGTTAGTGTCAGAGACACCCTGCTGCCTCTTGGGATGTCTGAGGACACCAGAAAATGTGAGGTGTTGAGTGAGTGAAAAACAGCAGTTCCCCTGCTAATCATTCCTAATTTGGGAGAACAATGACCAGATCTGGTAAACAAAATGTCAGATTTATTTTCTGTCACTTCGTAAAAGCATGTTTCATATGTTTGCAAATCACTAGGCTATTTGATCTTGTCCTGGTTAATGGAGAGATTCAATTATGGTTTCATGGAAGTCAATGAAATCTATGTGTTAAAGGAACACACCACCCTTAGCACAATCACTGGAAGTACACGGTACCATTAGCATCAAGTTAAACATGTCCACTTGACGGAATTTAACATCAGTTTTGCACTTTGGTGAATTTTAGGTAATTTTTAAAGTGCTTTGTAAATAAATTTTATGATCTTTAGTTTGGTACCATAGACTTGCATTGGTATGTTAAATAAGCTTACATTGTCAAACTAGGCATTGCAGAATCGTATAGAAAAAATGCTATGCGTTTTCATGTTCAATTAGGGGTTGACTACAGATAAGCAATTTCCCGAAATAAGGTGGTGTATCCCTTTAAATGTTCGATTGATTAGTGCACTCAGCCCCTGATCCAATGTTGTTTTGAGGTTGCAGATTTGAGCCAAGGATGACCTCAGTTCCATATGCACATTGTTGAAAAGGAATCAAAATAAATAAAAATAAATCGTTTTCTGTATTGTTTTAAGGAGCCTCAGCATTTCATACTCAGGCTCAGCTAAATTTCACAACATTTAAGAGTAGATTTGATTGGATTTGGGAAATTTCCTAAAAACTCAGACTATATAACAGCAATTTTATGCTATTTTGTCATAGAAAAATGAGCCTGATTTGTTTTTTCCACCTGCATTTATTTATGTAATTCTTACTTCGGATTACATGTATTTATTCATTTTCGCAGAAAACTTGT
Organism: Sardinella tawilis; assembly: GCA_030264315.1. NCBI lineage: Eukaryota > Metazoa > Chordata > Actinopteri > Clupeiformes > Clupeidae > Sardinella > Sardinella tawilis. Next base: position 10,039,604 of record JASCQY010000078.1, on the reverse strand, counting down.
GGTGCGGTATTTTCAACTAATTTAACTGGAACTAATGTCAAGACTCCATGCAGACATGAAGCCATAATTAGTCATGCTCTTCCCAGGAGGTTCTCTGGTTCCCCATACCACTGAAAGACTCAGTGTGAGGCTCTGATATGGATCCCGGAGCCCTGCGTTTACCAATTGTATAGTTCACCTCTCCACAAGAGATGTCTTCATCAGTCCAAGTTTTAAAAGCGGGGGCCAATCAAACCCTAATTGATTCATCTCTCTGTGAGAACATTTGGAAGAACACCTCACAGTCAATGGAGCCAACCGCAGGAATCTCGAGCCAATACATTTAATAAGTTGCCTACAAGGAAGTGCAAACAGAGCGAAGGGAAGAATCAATGGCGAGCTCAAATTAAATGCATAATCACTTTAAAGATAGTTATGGGGTCCGGGGCCTGGTGGGAGAGCGTATGGTGGGGGAGCCAGTGGTGCCATGGGAAATCTATTTGAAAATGAGACTCCAGGACTTTTAACACTACACACACGCAGGAGGCTAATGAAAAGGTTATCTGGGGAGACAGGGAAGGGGGGGGGATGGAATGGTGGATGTCCCATCTGGACAATCAATATTGACAAGCTGGGTGGAGGTGGTACTTGCGGAACTTGTGGATAGAGGCTGGTCAGGATGGAGGATGGAGGGTGGGGGTGGGAGGCTGTGGTGGTGGTGGTGGTGGTGGAATGTGGAGCGGCCTTGGATGATAGCCCAGCCCTGCAGCAGGATGGGGAGAAGCCCAGAGAGGGCAGCGTCTCTGGGGAGCCATGAGGTCTGTGGTGAGAGACATGGAGAAATACCACTGAAGGAGATGGAAGAGGAAGCATGCGCTACACCTAATAAGGCTGACCTTTGAAGATCAAATGGCCATGTTGTCCTTGGACCACGGAATATCAACAAACAGGGCAAATGATGTTCAAAATCGTTATTTATTTATGTATTTGCTTGTAAACCTTTGTTTATACTACTATACCCTTGTTTACTTATTTACTTTATTTCTTTATGATTGTTGGTTTACTGTGGAATTTTATAATGGTTGTCTTAAATGGTATTTTATTCATTTTTCGGTTTGATTCAACTTTCTTTCAAGGTGATATACTGATTTTTTTTTTTTTTTTGCAATGCAATTTTACCATGTTGTTTCTTGTAAAACAGGCTGATACTTTTTCCTTTGACACTACTTCATTGATTTTGGCAGCAGGCAGGCATGAAATAACCTGATGAATATTCCCGTAGCCTGTTGTTAGTTGCTGCAAACTGATGTCATGAAGAAGGTTAACTGATGGTTATTGGGGTGATAAATTGAAATAAATTATAATTGTTTTTGGAGCAGAATTCTCATCAAGTAAATCTCCTCACTGGATAAGACTGCAATTAATGATGCTTAAAAAGTCCATGTATGGTTACAGACTGTGAATATCAATTAACTTCAGCAGCTCCACTGGTTATATTAAGGTACAGTGTGTAGTAATGTGCGGCATATACAATAAACAAATAAATGAATAAATCATGAATAAAAACACTCTTTTCCACTCACCATTTATAAGTGTGGTTGCTATTATGTACTTCTGAAAGTGGCACTGACAAACGAGTCATTTATCAGACCGGCATCCCACCATCCTTATAGTGTGTAACTTAGTATGGATCCACACCATTTCCTTGCAATCATCCATATTATTGAGCAAAATGCTTTCTTCGCCACACCCGCTGTGCCTCACATTGACTTATGCAGTCAAATGCTGTTTTCATAGAACAAGATCAGCATACATCCCAAACCACATGTCTTGTGGTTGGAGTCAGATGAATGCTTATTCCATGGCTGATTGTGATGCAAATGATTGCGCAATGACAGAGAATTGAAGAATCTAGAGAAGAGAGGAATTAATCACCTCACACTGCTGTGAGCTGCCATGCTGTGGACTCAGACTGGCTGTTATTCCACTAACAGAGGAGGAGTTCCTGAACTATGGCTCTGATCACAGTTTGCTGACCCTGGGTGCTATCTGGTGAACCAGCCTGAATCTCCACCCATTCTGAAAAGCAAGGATGTTGCATGCATTTGCAGGAAATAGAAATATGTAAAATAGGAAATGACGATACAATAGAGGTACCATTAAGCAGTGGCAACACTTAAGAGCTGTGTAATGATGGTTAATTTAATCTCTCTCATGCTAACTTGTATAGCTGTGGCTTGTACCTTATTTGTTATTTATTATCTATTTGCAGACCAGTCAACATGTTCTGAAGAGTTGAACACCTGCAGTGTGAGCCACAATCAAGCTAGTTATGTCAGAGAAATGCGTGACCTCCTGACTATATCCTTGAAGAAGGTGATTGGTTGTCCACTGATTGGTTACGGTGGTTCTGCTTGTGACACCAAATGCAATCAGCAGGTAGTTCAGCAAAATGAACCTGGACTCAACACTATGTGGCTCATCTGATCAACTTTTCTCGTCACTTTGATGAGGTCAAGAGAACAACCATCACAAAGGCAAACCCTTGCCGAGGAACATAATGCCTTAACATAACACATTCCCTTTGATGAGCTTCCAGATTGGGGTAATTATTGGTGAGCATGTCAATGTGTTTTTTTTAGCCCTCCTGCCTTCAAGGAGGGGCCCAGTTCAAAGGACAACCAATGCCAATGTTGCTAATAGCTCCTCGGTGTCGTAATTATATTTGACCAGGGTGGAGGAGGATACATCACGTTCAGGCTATTATGGGGGGCAAATCAGACAGAGAGAGAGAAAGAGAGAGAGAGAGAGAGAGAGAGAGAGAGAGAGAGAGAAGGAGAGAGATAGACATAGAATGGGATGTTGCGATGCCGGTAATCTCTGTGCACCCCTGCTGCGAACATCCTCCACCGCCCGCTCTTTCGCCGCCCCAGAGGAGGTTAGCAGCTAATTAGAATAACAACGCCGGGGTGTGACATCATCACCGCGTGCTTGTCCTCTCAGCAGGCGTGCCCAGAGGAGGGGGGAGGCGGGGGTAGGGGGGTGGG
>JASCQY010000078.1:10025193-10027618 GCA_030264315.1 Sardinella tawilis | reverse complement strand
CTCTCTCTCTCTCTCTCTCTCTCTCTCTCTCTCTCTCTCTCTCTCTCTCTCTCTCTCTCTCTCTCTCTCTCCCAGAGCATCCAGGCAACTAATGCAGGTAAATGCCTCTGCATTTTGTAACAAATGCTGCCTGTTGACTCAGAAATGAAATACTTGCTTCTCTGTGCCCTCTGGGTTCAATAGCCATCACTGTTGCAAGGGATTTGGTTGTGTGGCCGGCCTTCATTTCCCCGTCTCTTTGCTGTACGTGGATGTGCTGGCAGTTAAACACTTGAGCTAGAGGCTTGAGAGTGTGGAGAAGATGGAGACTAGAGTGATCATCACATTTCATTTCCCAGGCTGCCGCCGCCTTACCTGATTAAAAAGAGTCCTTGAAGCAGAAAAGAGAGATTTCACAGGCACTGGGTAAAAACAAGTGAATGCATATTGATTAAACTAAGTCTGTCAGGTATCTACACATACTGACATGATGTACTGTATCATTAAAAGTAATTTTTACCAAAACTAAATTGTTGCATTCATTCAATGTTCTGGGACTGGTTTCATCCTGTCATGTATTCACAATATAAATAATTTTAATGTAATCTGGAGATTATTATGAATTATAATCTTTTAATGAAAATGCTTTGGATGGAAACTTTACGTAAAGGTGCCCTGCCAGGTGCCACACAAACTCATTTTAACCAGTTGTTTTTGAAATACGATAGGTCTATTTGAGTTTGTGCAATGTGGTGCATGTGAAAATGTAATACTATCTTCATAGGGTGCTTTAGCCAATGAAATGATAAAAACAGAGAAATTAGGCTAATTCGAAAAGTTGGCCAATTTTACGTACCTTTACCCATCTTGAGTCATTTGCTTACAGATAGTGTTGTAGTACTCGAGTCTGGTCTAGAGACCATTTTCTGCTTTCTCGGCCTCATTTTATAACGTGACCCTTCAAAGACTCAGTCTTCACTCTCTCAGTCTCGGCACAGAGAATGAGAGAATAAGGACTCATCATTTCCGACTGATTGCTGGCTAGTGTGAAACTCAACACATTACAAGCTAACCATTATAAAGTTTACAATCTCCAAGGAATTAGTGCATGTGCATAGGCTATTTCTTCCTTAGATTCCTCTGAAATTCAATAGGCCTATTCCAAAAATTTGTTCTTTTTCCATTGCGATTTTTTTTTTAAAGATATTTAATGGGCTTTTTGCCTTTAATGTGATAGGACAGCTGAAGAGCGACAGGAGGTAGGCGATTGGGATTCCACAGGCTGGATTCGAAACCAGGTCCTTGGAGGCATGGTACAGTGCCTATCCAACTGAGCTAGGGCACCCCTTCCACTGCATTTCTGACATTAGCAAACTAGCGTAAATATATTCATCAACATGCCATCAGAGCCATGCAACGCTGACAAGCAACATCTGCGAATCAGAGCACAGCTCATAGGCAAAACAACTTTACTATTATTTATAGGTTACAGAGGGCCCTGTTAAGGTTTCCTTAAGATGCTATCTTTGGAAACCTCAGAGAACACTTTAAAATAACCTACAAATGTATGGCAAGACACCTTTAAATGACTAAATGCAAAGAAAGACCATTCTTACAGTAAATGCCAATAAGATCGGTATAGACAGCACTAATGATGGCATATGTTTATACTGTATGTACTCAACAGGGGTTTCACCACTTGGTAGCTTGGTAGCTGATTAATTTGGACATGACACTAAGGTATCAGTTCTGTATCAAACACATGGCCACACAGGCTTTATCACGGATTAGCTCCTGAGACTACAAAATATAGCCTCTTGTTACACTTCAATGAGTGATTATCCCTTAAACATTCTTTATAATGTCTAAAGCTATCTGTAAACAAAGCAATCATAAAGTAAATTCACTCTCTCAAATGCCTTTGTAATATGCACATAATCATATGACACAAGGTTTATTATTATTATTATTTTTAATGCTCTCATATAAATTTGATGTTTCTATGGAAAAAAATGCATTTACATCAATAGCTTGTACATTTGAATCCTACCTTGCAAAAAGGCTTTTCCCCCCTGATTGATTGCATGAATACTTTTTTTTGGTAGTGCCAGTATTTTTTGTGTGTGTGTGTGTGTTTTTCAACAAGGCATTGTTTATATCACCTCCAGTCTGTTATTTTCAGATCCATAACAAATTTATGTTTGCATTGAACCCATCTGTTTCGTCTTTGAATTGATTGCATTCAGAGCTGTGATGTTTGAACAACAACAGTTGGAGAAAAAAAAAAAAGAGAGAGAGGGACGTTTCTCCTACCACCCGGGTCGGTCCGCAGGTGTTCTAAATATTCCTCTCGCACAAGGCTCGCTGTCACAAATCCCAGAGGGGCCGATGACACCTGGGGAGAGGTTTGATAAGAGCGAGCGTAACACTGCACCATGCTGATCAT
>JASCQY010000078.1:10015193-10020193 GCA_030264315.1 Sardinella tawilis | reverse complement strand
ATACATATGTGTGGTAAAATGGAAAATAGTTTCCGAGTAAATGAAACACAAATAAATGGAAATTATAATAGTTGTGTATCACTAATTAAGAATGAACTGGTCCATTTCTAAAATCATCTAATGTAGTCCAAAAGCACTGTTTGTGCAATCCATTAACCTTATCCATTATCCTTTCATACAAGTCACTGATTCAGCAACCAATAAAGTTAGCCTAACTTCCTACCCTAAAAAGTTATGAGGTCATATTATAGAAGTCTAGAAGTCTAAAAGTGCAGGACATGAACTTTGTAGTTTATAATTTTAATTGGTGAGATAAGAATTGTTGCTATTTCATTCCTCAAAGAGTTCACCTCTAGCAAATGATGAATATCTTACCTTTTCAGGTTTGTTTAGACTAATGAGTGGAAGTCTAAGCAGCAAGGCGGGCAACAAAATATTCATCATTCATCACCCACAAATTTCACAATTAATTGAGCTTGAAATGAGCTAGGTAAACTGATTCTGATGTCACTGGCACCTTTCAACTACATCTTTGCAAGTACACCCTTGACATTTCTGTCCCTGTGGCAATTTGCCGTGTCTCTACTTGACCAATCAGCTATTTCCCTGGCTTCATCTGCCGAACAATGAAAACCTCTCCAGACAGTTCATCCTCTACAACAAAACTGTAAGGGCTGCACTGCCCTGAATCGTCTACACTTCTCCATATATTCTGTGGACAGCATGCAAATTAGGTCACTTGGGGCAGAGGAGACATAAAAAAATTCCAAAAAATCTAATCAAATAATAGCTATTCTCTTTTCCCCCTCTCTCCATCTTATAGACATAGCATGACTCCAATGTGAAGCACTCACGGGACAGATGGAAGACACATCATCCACCATCCGTTTGCATCCCAGGATCCTCAACTGGCACCAGTGTAAAGTAGAGTATGGCAGCAATTTGCGCTAACATTTCAAAAGGGATGATGGAAGAAGAGGCCCAAGGTGTGGGGCCCTCAGTGCAGCGCGGAGAGCGTGGCAATAGAATAATGCCATCCCTTAGCTATGGGGCTTATCTGTTGTTTACCCCTGGAGCGGAGCAAAAGAGAGGCAGAGTTAACTTGCTGAGGACCTTTGCCATAGTTGTTCTTGCACTGGCAGGCATAATTAACACTCGGCTGCACACTCGCTCGCGCTTGGAAAAACAGATGTTTTGAGCCGTGTCACAGAGACTCCAGCTCATCCCTCACACAGATGCCATCCATGCCTGACAACATGGAAGTTGATTGTGATTGGAGTAAACTGGGGGAAAACACACACACACACACACACACACATACACATACACATACAGTACACACATACACACATAAACACAGACTCGTTATCTACAGTACATCTATTGTTGTCTAAGGAACTATTCAAATTTTAAATTTTTATTTATGTATGGATTTGTTTGTTGTTTGTTTGTAGCCATGCAAAATGCACTGACTAGGAAGGGTAGAGGAGAAGCTGAAGATAGACAGTACTGTAGATGCACTGGCTTATCAACCCATAAGAATAAGTTAGGCCACGTGTGTGTGTGTGTGTGTGTGTGTGTGTGTGTGTGTATGTGTGTGTGTGTGTGTGTGTGTGTGTGTGTATGTGTGTGTGAGAGAGAGAGAGAGAGAGACTGTGAGACAGAAAGTATGTTGCTCCATCCCCCCTCATCTGGTCTATTTTATTTATGTGCTGTCAGCCCCGCGTGCTGCAATCAGGCGTTTTACAGCTGAGTAGCATCCACTCCGACCCCAGCAGATTTAGGGCCCAGTGCTCACTCCGCCTGGCCCACTCGCGGACCCGCACCTCGCCAAAGCCTCTCCCACGCCAGAGTGCCACAGTCACTGTACTACTATTCAATGCCACCACAGCAGCACTGACTCCATTGCCACACACACTGTACTATTCAATGCCACCACAGCACCACTGACTCCATTGCCACACACACTGTACTATCCAATGCTAACACAGCAGCATAGAGTCCAGTGCCACACACACTGTACTATCCAATGCCACCACAGCAGCATAGAGTCCAGTGCCACACACACTCTACTATCCAATGCCACCACAGCAGCACAGACTCCAGTGCCACACACACAGTACTATCCAATGCCACCACAGCAGCATAGAGTCCAGTGCCACACACACTGTACTATCCAATGCCACCACAACAGTATAGACTCCAATGCTACACATACATACCCAAAACTTCAGCACTTCAAGTCAGTTCTGTCCAATTGCTTGATAAGAGCAACAATCCTCTACCATTCAAATAAGGATACAATTCCTTGACATTACATCTTGAGAAGGCACATTTTTATTTTTGTCAAGACATGCTTCAAAAGGCATGTATTTATGTTTGACATCCTAAGCATGATACAGTAGTGTTAGCACTGTGTCAGAGTCATGCCCTATAGGGGACCTTATAAACTTATAAACAATAAAAGGTCATAAACAGACATTTTCTTATGCAATCTTTTCTACAGTTGGCTTTCTGGCAGATCTACCAGGACTGCATGCGTTATCAGACCTGCTCTGGCAAATATGGTCTGAAATTACACCTGCGCTGGCAGCAAGAGAAGGACACCTTTAAATGTCACCTCGTTCCACAGATACCATTTTATCTCAAATATCTCCACTGAAATCTGAAATCTCCGAAGCACAGGAAATGACCCGTTTGTCATACTGTATATTTCTCCTATCTAGGTCATGTGATCTCATAGTGATTGCCATTGTTCTGCATTCGGTCTTTGCTGTTCTGCACTGCACTCTTCTATGGAGTTGCAGGGGATCCTCCTTTCTCCATCGCCCATATTTCTCTATGCCAGGGGTGGGCAATTATTTTTTTCCATGGGGCCACATGAGACACAGAAAATATTATGAAGGGCCGGGCCAAAAGGCTGAACTCAGTTCTAAGTAATATAAGTTGCATTCCTTTATAATATAAAAGGCAGTAAATAGCATTGTTTGACAAGCTGTTCAGACTGGTAAGCTCATATGCTATGATTAAGCAATGAAAAAGTGAATTTACCTTACAAGAAAATACAATTTATTCAATCAGAGTTCCCAAAAGAATATACAGTTTGATGATGCTATTGACAAATATTGGCAAACCAGTTCTGAAATCATAATGTGCGATTGTTGTATAATATTAGGGCTTATGTAGCAACAGACCACATTCAATTTAATGCTTTTGACTTCATAGCAGGCCGCATGAAACCCAGCAAAGGGCCGCATGTGGCCCCCGGGTCTTAGTTTGCCCACCCCTGCTCTCTATGCTATCTAGGGCCTGGAGGAGGACTGGATGCATGCAGCCCCACAGCTAGCAGCTATAGTCAGGGGGGCCAGGTAGGCTGCCAGGCGGTGCAGAGGAGGGAGCAGTGCTTTGAAATGTTGATTCTCATACTCCATCCCCTTCAGAAAACACACAGGAGCAGCATGCAGAGTTTGGCTTCTCCAGCTGTTTTATTTTGTGTGTGAATGTGTGTCTATTTTGTGTGTGTGTGTGTGTGTGTGTGTGTGTGTGTGTGTGTATGTGTCTGAGCATACAAAATGTGTGTCTGTGTGTGTTTTTTGTGTCTGGTGTTGGCAGACGTGTTGTGGATTTCATACATTATTCTGTTTGTGGGGATGCGGGGGGGCACATCCATGTTTGGGGAGGAACATGTGTACAGATCCAGCGAGCAGCAACCCCCCCGACACACACACACACACCCAATCTCCACTCCTCCTCCCCTGTCATCAGTCAGGTATGAATACACGTCCAGCATCCAGCAGCATCCAGCCAACCCCTAGTCTGGGACATTTCAGGCTTTCACTCTGGGCTTTGGTCGATGGTTGAGGCTTAACAAAAGCTTCTGGTCTGACATCCGAGGTCATAAAGAGCGATCTGTAGAAAAGCCCATAGACTGCTCTTGTTTCATTTCTCTCTCTCTCTCTCTCTCTCTCTCTCTCTCTCTCTCTCTCTCTCTCTATCCCTTTCTCTCTTTTTCTCTTTCCCTCTGGCTCTCTGGCTTTCTCCTCGTCCTCCTCCCGCAAGTGTGAGCAGTGTAAAACTAAACATTTGTCTCATGATTGCAACCCTTCACTGGCGGAGCAGAATATTGAGTTTGTCACTCCAGCAGGGGGAATGATAATTTGTAATTATCCCCGGCGAAATAAAAGCCTGAACATCTCTCAAACTGCACTGGCACCTACGCCTTGTTTCTTTTGGCTCCGTCCGTCCATCCCTGCTATCCCCGTGTTTTGGCGACGGCGCTACATCTCTCTCTCCCTCTCTCTCTTCCCTCTCTCTGTTCACTTGCAATTTGCGCACGCAAAAGCTACACTCCTCCCTTCTGATGTTTCCAAGGCTCTAGACCTGACCCAGCCAGCCAAGCCGCCCGGCCGACCCTCCTTAGACACGGCCTGCAGCTCAGAGTACATATTTACTCTGGAGCTGCCACTACAGAAAAGGATATGCGTCTGTCAGACACCCAAGAGCTGCCAGTCATGCTCAGAAACACCTTAGCACCTTGGTGTACAGTACTACACATACCTGAGTAATGCCTAATGACTAATGGCAGATGCCTGATGGGGGTGATTGCATGCATGCATGCACGCACGCACGCTTGTGTGTGTGCTTGAGTGTGTGTCCATATATGATTATGAGCATGCTGCAGTGTGCATATGAATGCATATATGTGTACTTGTGTGTAGTTAGTGTGGGTGTGTGTAGTGTATATGGGTGTGTGTGTAGGTGTGCGTGTGTGTGTGTGTGTGTGTGTAAAAGAGCAGTAACATTCCTGAGGCTGACCCCCTATCTCTCATCTTGCACTCTGAAGCAAACATCTCCTGACAGAGAGGTTTACCACACCTCCTGAGAGAACTCCTGTCGCAGCAGAGCTCAGACACACACACATACACACACACACACACACACACACACACACACATACGCGCACACACACACACGCACACACACACACACACACACACACA
>JASCQY010000078.1:9867384-9877863 GCA_030264315.1 Sardinella tawilis | reverse complement strand
CACACACACACACACACACACACACACACACACACACACACACACACACACACACACACACACAAACACACATACACCCACAAACACATACACAAACAAACACAAATGCAGAGAGAGGGAGAGAGAGAGAAAGAGAAACAGGGAGAGATAGAATCTTCTTTTTTTTCTTCAACTTCAAGAGTGTCAGGAGAGGCACACTGGCACTCGGGATGTGAGACTTCATATTAGTGCAAAGAACAATAGTGTGCTGTTGGGGGAGGATGACGGTAATGAGTTCAGGATCAGTGAGCCACACAAACAATGCCCTTAACAGATGGAAGCCAACAAGTAGCAGCTGCGGAGGCAGTGGAGTGAGAAAAGGACTAGCCAACGAGAGGGGTCTAAATAAGACTCAGGCTGGTGCCATCTCAAGACGGCGAAACACTCGTTTTTTGACGAGCGCCCTCAGAGACAGTGTCAACCTGTTGCCGTGGACGACGAGGCAGGTGGAGGTGGGGGTGGAGGTGGAGGTAGCTGGATGGCCGAGACACTCGGACGTCTGCAAGGTCGCCTCGCTTTTTGATGCGTTGCATGATTCATCGGCGGACTTCATCAAGGACAGGCAAGGTGACTGTGTGTCTTTTCTCCGAGCTGCCCTTGCGAGAACAAAACTTCGAGAGGAAGTGTGACGCCTGTGTGGACTGCAGAGATAGGCTACTGTGGACTTCTCAGACGCCGCGCATAAACTTTCCCTCTCTCTGTGGGGACAACTTCAGTGCTGACTTTAGTCTTATGATGAGATTTATCTGTGTTCCCAACCGGCATGACTGAACATCCATTTACACCAGCCAGCAATAGTATTGCATAGGGGCAGCATACTTCGTAGAGCAGTGGGAAGCCCACACAATAAACTCCTTAGGAGAGAACATTATTCGATGAATATTTCATTCATACCCATGGTCATAGTTTGTATTTGAATTCTGTATGTATTTATAATCTGCAGTACAAAAGAAGCAGGTTTTAGCTGAAGGTCAGTCTTTTGAAGTGGAGATGACTTCAAAGGTCAAAGATAAAAACAAACAACATTTAATTACCCCTGTTTTATAAATAATGGAAAACTTTTTTTTTTTTTTTTCCTGGCCCCGTGCTGGAAACCTTATTACAGCCGGGAGCATAAACAGAACAAACTCAGAAAACCGACTGGAAAAAGAGGTGCAGTTGATTAATGTTGGAAATAGGTCTCAATAAATGGTCATTACATGTAACATCAGCCTTCAGACAAAGATATTTCACTCAGCTTCCCCTCAGGGGCAAATTTAACCAAGACTTGTAATTGTAATTAAAATCCTCTCAAGTTGTTTATTTACAGTATACTTATATTTATTGGCTGTTTTGGTCTTTGTCAAGTCTTGATTGACAACATTTGTGATACTATAGTTTGTTGTGAAAGACTTCATTTGTAACCTGATTGCTATTTGAATGTGGCACAGTGACTTATGCCTGGGGTTATTCTAACTTCCATGCTAATGAAGTCACTCCACCGGCAATTGCTAAACAGATTCGTATGTTTCTGAATGAAAAGACATCTACAGTAGGTAGGTTTTAAACATGAGCACATCATCTACAGGCAAAATCTCTAAACGTTTATTGATATCATCCAAGAATTGTTCATAATGTAATTAAATATGTTTCTATTTATGATCAACTTTAATTTTAAAATAATTGAATAGAATGTAGTTCAAATACATTGTCTAAGTCTTCCCTATCTAATGAACACTCTAATAGACTACTGCTTAATGATTATGATGCTAGACTACATGCTAGGCTCCAGATATTTTCACAGTACACAGAAAATAGCATTTCTATGACATTTTGTGGTCTGAACAAAGGGTCGTGTTTACGTGTCGTAACAACAGCATCTCTATTCCAAATCACCATAGTATAAATAGATAACGTTTAAAAGGTGAGATCATCACAGCATCTCTTTGCAATTGCACATATGTCTGTCAGCACGAACCTCTTAGTTCACACCTGTTACATGACTAGAATAATAATACACTTGTTCTCAAGGTCTGTTTTCACTGATATTTCTCTTTCATTTTTTTTGTATGTCCTGGTGATGTCCCATCTGGAATGCTTTTGTTTTTCTCTCTGTCCCTCTCCCTTCTTCCCCCTCTCTCTCCCTCTCTTTCTCTCTCTCTCTCTCTCTCTCTCTCTCTCTCTCTCTCTCTCTCTCTGTTGTCTGTCTTATCTTCCGCACCTGCCAATGGCAACTGATACATTCAAACCGTCCAAAATTCTATTAGCGAAAATTCCACCCCTACAGGAAGCGAGCAGACAGCCATCTTCCAGCATCTCCTCTCGTGCTTGGCAGCACGCTTCCATTACAAAAGCCCAGTAATGAGCCCTGACAAGGCACAGCTTTGGAAAACAAACTTGCCTTTCACCGACTGCCTCAATCTTTTGCACCCAGGCCCAGTCTAATTTGATTTCTCTCTTTTTTTCTTCTTTTCTTCTTTTTGCCATCCCCTCCTTGCCTCTTCTCTTAGATTCTGCTCTTCTTCTTTAAGTCTGCCTGGTCCACAGGCCTCTGCTGTAGATAGACAAGGACAAATCCTTCCCCGCAAAGTGGTGCAAATATGTCGTCTCAAAATCTCAGAGTCTGTCAATTCAATTTCCTGCTATAGGCTCATCCCTCTGTTCCAGGTTGAGTCATATTTATAATAGGCCTTATCAAAAGCCCTTGTTCATGTAAATCTGTGATTAATATGGTAACTTAGCAGATAGATATTCAGTCGGAGGCAACATATAATACAAAACAGAAACAGAAAACCTTAGGCAATGAAAATAGATTTGAAATGGCATAATTCATCACACAAGCTGTTCAAATATGTGCTGTTGACTGATTCACTTCAGACACTCTGATCTGGCAGATGAGACAGTTTCACCCCATAGTGAAGGCATTTCTCTCCCATTTTTCTCTTGTTTATGCTCGCTGTGATGCTGGCCAAGAGTTCATAACACCCACGTTGACTTGAGGACTTTCTATAAATAACGAGTCTTGAAGGGACAAATATACAGAAGAGGCTCTGAACCGAGTGGCTTTTTTCCAGAGCTGTGTAGGTGGGAACACAGATTCTGATATGCCTGATGGCTTTGTGTCTAAGGCACTCTGTGTCTCTCACTCTTTTCTTCTCTTCACTTCATCATGGTCAGTATTGAAGGCCAGGAGCATAAGGAAACATGTACACTGCACGCAGGAAGAAAAAAAAATAGGACAAAAGCAAATATTACACACAATGCAGCAAGACAAAAGAGTCAAATGCATTTACTTTATTTAACAACATTGTGTAGCTGGCACTATCGAGGCTTCTTGTTCATACATCTTGTTCATTACATGTAGCCTACATTACATTTGTTGTAGTTGTAGATACATCAATTATACAACCTTTTTTTTGCACTTCTAATCTGTACTGTAGTCTTTGCGTGCAACTGAAAACAATGTGTGGAATTTGGAAATATAAACTCTGCCCATGCAGCCCCTGATGGCTTACAGTCTCTACAGATGATCCCTTTCAGGGCAGTGAGGAAGGTGAGGAGGAAAACTGACAAGACAGGAGGCCTATAGCCCTGACCTAGGCTATCATGAAATTAACCCCCAAATTATGTGAAACAGTAAAGCTACAAAGTACAAAGCTGTCAATCATCCTAATTCGTCTATTCTCTCTCATAACTATTCTCATGTCTTTATGGCTTCATTAAATGTCATTATTCTACTTCATTTGAGAATGCTTGATTCTGATTGGCTGAGAAGAGGTAACTAATCCCATATATCGCTCGCTGACGACTGAGCACATCTTCGTCAAGCTCTAAATCAATGCGCTACTAATAATGAAAGTGGAGCCGATGTATGTTTTTGTCCAGCGTTGTCATTGCCATAACAACAGGGGCTAATCGTTAGCTAACATGCAAGCTTTTCTGACGTAAAAGCTTTTCTGACTAAAATAAACACAGACACCAAAAAAAATCTTCATATGTTTTGGTTTACTCTCCATCTGGATACACCTCATACAATGCAACGGTCGTGTCACAAAGTTAACTATTTCCAAAATAAATTTCTTGACCTCCACCATCGCCTCTCTGCCATGGCTCACATATGGTAAGGGGACTACTTTTGATAAAATCTGATACTGATATTTCTCGGCAGAGAACGGTTTGAAATTGAGTAAAAGCATATTATTAAAGCATTTGAATGTTTTTAATATTCTGGCAAACGAGAAGTAGAATAAATGGGATATTCACCTCAAGCTGGGACACTATAGACTTTTATGTGCCCGGCTAGCGGAGGGTACACCGTCTGCTAGCCGGGCGATAAAAATATATAGTGCCCGGCCTTTCGGTGAATATCCCTTACGTATATCGCAGACTTGTTTACTTTCTTCTTATCTTCTTCTTCATTTAGTAATGTAGTAAATAGCAGTAAAACTAGTGACTCAAAAGTTGACAATAGTTCCTTGTCTTCTTCAGCGCCTACTGCTCCTGCCAACATAGCACTGCAGTCTGACTGTGCTGCCATTACTTAAAAGAATTGAAGTGAACAGGAAGACAGCTTCATGAGGGAGAAGTCACTAAAGAGCCTCATTTCTAAAATGTCCTTTTCCTGCAGAAAGATGGCCCTTTCTGTTCAGGGCCTTTGTTGTTGATAATGGTAGAGCAATAGAATAAATCAACCACACTGTATCGGTGTGTAAATCTGATCATGCGTGAGATTTACTGTGGGAGGGTATATACATAGGCCAGTATGAGGTGTCATCTAATTTCATGCCAGGAGTCATAATCAATTTTCAAATCACTGGCTTTCTTGCATTTTTTTTTTAAATAAAAAAAAATGAAAACAGTAATTATGAAATATGGTGTTAAAAATAAATTGTTCTTCATTCCCACCAATATAATTGCACCCTTCCAGACATGTGAATGAATACTTGATGAGGTTCCCAAATATTGTTTTTGTGAACACACATTTGGGGCACTAATTTCTATGATGGGTAAAGTATGTCTAAAGCTAGGTTATTAGGGCTTGCTTTCTTAGGACTTGCTTTGTTGGGTTCTTTCTTTCTTTCTTTCTTTCTTTCTTTCTTTCTTTCTTTCTTTCTTTCTTGCTGTCAGCAAAAAAAAGAAGCATAGCAGGAGCCAGATTCTGGGTGCCAATACTGGCAGATCAGGGTTTTTTGTTTGTTTGTTTACAAAAAGCTTTTACACACCACATACATGAGCTATGCTTTGCTTATTACGGGCAATTGATTTTACATTAGACATCTTGGTTTACTAGGCAAAGCGTCCAAGAATGATATGGGAAGCCTACAATGAAACCAAGGGCACTGATTTGGAATAACACTAGAGTACCCACTGGAATCCTCCCTTAAATCTCGTACAAAGAGACACAACCGCTAAACCAAGACAGTCCTCAGTGGGTTCAGTGCAAATCTCCTACGACATGTTATCAAAGTCTTGGTTGGACATTATTGACGGTGGCTTTCACCTGAATGTACACCAAGCATTGCCTATGAACTAAGGCCAGCCCTTGTGGGCCCTGAACCCGTGATGGAGTATTACAACATAATCCTCCAAGGGGCAGCCATCCATGGCGAGAGGCCTGCACACAAAGGGGCCTAAGCCTCCTTTTGCAGCCTGTTTACTCACACAGCAAATACAGTAGCTTGACCTGCCTCAGCCCAGCTCATCTTGCCAGTCATTCCTGGTGGTGCTGTATTGTGGCCGATGTCAACTGCTGTCAAAATGGCACAGTCCCTTTTTAAGGGTATGTGTGTGGGGCATGGGATGGGGGGGGGGGGGGGTATAGTCACTATGCAGTACATGCTGGTATGTTTTTTATTGTTTTTAGTGGTGCTTGTGTTTGCAGTGGTGAGCTTGCTGTGGAGTTCCACAGTTCGGTGGTGTGTTGCCCTAGTCAGAATGCATGTCTTTTTCACCATTAAATGCGATAGAAAAAAATCATACTTAATCACATTATTGTAATCATAGTCATAACTGTGTAATCAGTTATAACTGTGCTCACACTATAACAGCTACAGTAGTTATTATTATCATGACGCACACTGTTATTAGCCTACATGTACATCATGCAAATATGATGTAGGCTAACATGACAATGTATTAGAGCTTCAACTGCTCGGAACATTGCATTTGACATGAGATGTATAAAATATTTGTAAAGATGCTGATGTGCCATTGACCCAAAGAGTATTTTTTTTTTTTCTGTGTGTTTTGTGTTAGTAAGATGGAGCTCTTGACACTCTGGGTTCACTTTTCTACAGTTCTGAGACTTCCACACTGGTGACAATAACACACTGAGATGTGGATCTTTTTTCCACTTTGATGTTGATGGCATTTAATTATTGAGAATCTCACAGAAAAGGAGGTCCAAAAAGAATCCCTTCATTTGATTTGTTTGTTGTTTTCATCTATCTCTCTTTCTCTCGTTCTCCCTCTCCCATTTTGTTTTTAGTAGCAAAAACAATGAGATATAGATCTCGTTAATTCTTGCCTTGCAGCATGTTTTGAAACATGCAAGTTTTTTTCCCCTCTCTCTCTCTCTCTCTCTCTCTCTCTCTCTCTCTTCCTTTTGCCATCACTGATGGTTCATTATTTTTTATTAGCAAGGCTGATAATCTAAGGTTATTCTTATTTGAATTCAGAGCAACTGAAAGAAGAACAAAGAGGAGGTCAGCAATGTAGCTAGACTTTGCTATTTTCTCTTTGTTTTATTCTTTTTCTTTTTATGAATTTCTTGCTCTTCTTTTTAAGATGAATGATATTGACGACTGACGTATGATATACTTGTAACAATTAATTTGCAAATGGCAAATCACATTCACAACATTTCTCATTCAATTTTACCATTTTGTAATACTTTTATGTAATTGTTTGTGTCATTCATTTAATGTATGTTTTTGTTTGTTGTTGTTGTTCGTTCTTCTGACAACAGGTAGTGTCCCTTTCATTCTCTAATATCCTGATGTATGGATTTCCTTTACGCTGATTTCCTGCACAGTAGCACTGACATGCATCCATATGCTATGAGGATATCCCTAAGGCAGCGCTGATGAGATTAGATATACATAGGGATGGGATTAGACATGTACATGATACCCATGCCCCTTCCCCAGCCATGCACTTTCATACATGACAGTCATTAGTGAAATGAATCTCTGCGTTGTCAGCTGCAATGCCCATGTCCCATGTGTGACCCTGGGTCCACTTCTTTCTTTCTTTCTTTCTTTCTTGCTTGCTTTTCTTCCCATCTTTCTCCTTGAGCAGATTCCTTGTCTCTGTAGACAGCTGCTGATTAAATATATTCATGAGACATTAAATTAGTCAGAAGCTTACCATGAGACTGTTTTCCACGAAAGAGTTGATGGCTGGGTAAATCTTGAAGTGTGCTACTATATGTTTTCTAATCATTATGTGTGTATGGATGTATCCTGACATGTGTGTACTGTATGTGTATGTGTGTGTGTGTGTGTGTGTGTGTGTGTGTGTGTGTGTGTGTGTGTGAGAGAGAGAGAGAGAGAGAGAGAGAGAGAAAGAGAGAGAAATTCCTCTGCAGCAACGGAATTATTGCATCTTTTCCCACTATTAATTAAGGCTATATTTTCTACACCATAACAGTGACTTATTCATTTGGAGATTTTACTAAAAGTCTTCATCTCTGCAGTACTGTATGTGCCAATATGCTAAATTGCATTTTGCATTTAAATATGCATTTGCTATACATCCAGATTCCTTCAAATTTGTCAACACCTTTGTCAAGACAAGAAAAAGAAAACCATACAACAAATCATACAACAATCTTACAAAATCATACATTATTGGCACACTTAAAACAATTTCTCAAAGGAACATAATTTGAAACCTAGGCCTATAGAAGTCATCAAATTGCAGAAGCCCAGTATCAGAACTTGACCTTTAATCAGAAAGAAGAGCCAAAAAAAAAAAACGAATGATACGAATTTCAATTTAATCAATCCCTGTGTTAATCTTATGAATGGTACTGAAGGAATTGAATAAACATTGAACTTTAAAAATAGTCTGGACATTATAGTGCATAGGCCTACAGTATATACTTACACACTGTACTGTATGTACAGTACATTAGACCTTTAAACATGTCTGCGGTGTGGTGGAGCATCAGACAATCATGCATACCCGGATTTGATTCCTGAACCTAAAAGTTCAATACTAATCAACTTTTCTTTGACTGAAATGTATATAAAGTTTACATACATACATACATACATACAAAGGCCTACATAATTACAGACATATGGTGTGTACGCTATACAGTATACTGTATGTACACAGGGCTATGTGGTAGATAGAGGCATATGAAGTATAAGGTATAAGGCACCGCTGGCTGTGCGGCAACAATACGCACATTAAGATTAATTAATGGCTTATTTTTCCTGTCTTTTTGTGCATCTCCCACTGTCAGTTCCCCTCCACGTTAGCAGACCCTGGGGGCACACGCAAGGAGAGGAAGCTGTCATAAGCACTCCAGCCCTCGTTTGGCGCGCTCTCCTAAGCAGAATGCACACATCTCTCGCTCACCCCGTGCGCTCTGTACGGCGGGGGTGGAGTGCTGACAGCAGCAATCAGAGATATACACTCCAAGACCTGGGGCCCGGAGCTCCCAAATCCTATCAATGGAGACAAGAGCCTGAACTCTGGGTGCGAGTGGAGCACACATGCTGTGCAGGGAGAGAGAGAGAGGGAGACAGAGAGGGAGAGAGAGAGGGATAAATGCCACAGTGTGTCCAATTAGGCCGACTTAAGAGGTCTAAATAATGAGGTGAAAAAGAGATTGTTTGAGGATTGCAGGTTTAACACAAAGCACAGTGCTGTCAGGGTCAGCGCCTCCACATTTTCCTGCTAGAAAGATATTAATATGCTTTTTCCAGTGTTTTTCCCATCTGAGGTCATCTCTCTCTTTCTCTCTCTTTCTCTCTCTCTCTCTCTCTCTCTCACTCACACAAATACACACACACACACACGGTATACATGTACCTCTTGCGTTGGGAATCCTTCACACCTCACCTCCCAGGTGTGCATTCTCATGCTCAGGTTCTAGAGCACAAACAAAACAAACAGCAGTGGTTTGTGTGTTGTGTTGTGGGCACAGAGCAGCCCTGAGATTACATCATATCTTTTCTATTTCCTGCCTGAGGTTTCTGTGTCTGTACCCAGAGTGTTGTTTTAAATACAACTGCAGTGCTCGGGCCTAATTTAGTTGGGTTCTCATTACAAAAAAGAGAACAAGTCAATTTTCTCACTCTTACTCTGGAGACCCTAAATGAGTTATCTTGCCCATATTGAAATTTGATTAATTAAAATTTGGCTTCTCGTGCAAAATTGATATTTTAAGGTCAAGGGCATGAGAAATGAAAGGAATATAAAAAAAAAAGATTTTTTTTTTCTTCAGTGGGTTCTCGGTATGAATTCCTCCCGAAAGGGACCTATCCTTAAGTGTTGTGAAATGTAATAACGATCAAATCTTTCTCCCCAATCCCCACACTCTTAAGTGATTTTGAAATGAATTTATGCCCCTTAACACATCCGATGAGAGGGCTGCAAGTATACCTGCTGTTTCTCATTTCTTTCGGTCTAGAGGCTCCAAAGCTCAAAATTTTGTTGTGTACAATATAATACATACCTGTACAGTATACATATTTTTTTTTTCATGGCTTAAAGTTATGTTCAAGAACAAGGCAATTTAAGATCCATATTCACATACTCAGGCTTTGTGCAAGCTTTTATTTTTGTCTACAGAGGGACTGATGGAGACAAGAAGAAATAGCAAAGCAGAAAAGCACCAACGTCAGCCATGGAGGAAGGATGGAGGAAAAAAAAAAAAAAAAAAGGAAAAGCTGTCAGAGTCCCACTTGCTTATCACTGAGGCAGACAATACGGTCCCATATGTAATAACAGGCATCATCACGAGCCCGGGACTGCATTACAGAGTCTTAGATTGTGGACTTGATGGGGCTCTCGTGGGGATAGCGGGTTAGCCAGGAGCTGTGGCAGAGGCAGAGGGAGCCCGGAGTCGGAAATGAAAGGCTGCTCCGCTGCGCTTGTCTGGAGAGGCCCTCGTGCTTGAGTGAAGAGGCTGCGTTTGAAAGGCGTCCCGTGTCACCCGAGCCTGGTATTAGACATCCCTGACAAAGGAAGAGAGACAGAAGGTCGGGATTAGACTGTGGGGGTTAGGGGACTGGGACAGAGGAGATGTCGGGAGACTTGGCCTAAAAGAAGAGGAGAGGGCTGCACATCTTGCATAAATAATATGTTTTTGTTGATCATATTTTAATATTTTTCACTGATGATGCTAGAACACAGTGGTAGCTAAAAAGTGTAGTTCTGTATGTCTAGAACATGTAATTGGACTCTGTAAATAAAGTTATATATATATATATATATATATATATA